>JAHPZR010009155.1:32500-37259 GCA_019787425.1 Platygyra sinensis | reverse complement strand
CTAGACCAGATCTTGTTGCCATTCAGATTTTAAGCACAAATGGTGGGCAGTGAGAGTGCTCAAGGCAATGTAGAACAGGGATGTTCCCAAAAAGGAGAAATAAAAATTGAAACACAGGGGGTAATGATAATATTCTTAACTAGGGTCTGTCAGATTATGCCAGCATAATTTTGAGCATAATACTATATCTGGAGCATCAGGCATAATGCTGGCATAATACTAATATTTTTGCCGCATAATGCCCTTGTTTCTGAAAACTGTAACTGTAACTGTAAAGAGTACATATTGAATAGTGCTACATATAAGATTACTTAGGGAGGAAGACTAAAGAAACCCTTACAGGCTTTTACAAAGTAGTCGCCCTTATATGTGGGCAGTGTATGCAAATTTTGCCAGCAACTCGCTCTAGAATGTACAAAGTTGATAAAAGTGGGAATAGTTTATTAACTTGATACCTTAGACTCGGACCCAGTGCGTTTTCGATGCTCACGAGTACTGTATTTTTCGAGCATAACCTATTCTTGACTTGCATGCATATTATGCAATCCACTAAAATGTTGCACAGTCACACTACACATGATAAATTAAAGAAAACTCGTTTAGTTCCGAACGCATTTTAAGTGCTGATGGTTTCTCGATTTTTCAATTCGGCTAGATAACCTGAAATTCTAGCAAATGAGACTGCTTCGCTGAAATCTTGAGAAAAAATTTGTAGAGAGGTTGCAAAGTAACCACCTCACTGTTCACACGCAAATTAAAACGCAATTTCAAAAAAATTCTTACTTCCGTCAAGTAATTAACGAATACAACGCTTCTAAAATACTCTTGACCAAAAATCACGATTTTTTTCGCCTTTAGAAGTTTGATTCCAGGAAAGCCACGTGTGTGTATAGGCCGATTTGACAGTCGATCTGTACCGTACCAAAATTGCGGCCCAAAAAAATCGCCGTTGAAACGTAATATTAATATATTTAACAAAGTTCTACTGATCAAAACTCTTACCTGAACTATTGTAGACAGTAATGGCGGGTTTTAGAGTTGATTGGGCGCACAAATTTGTGCAAAATTAGCAGAACACCGATGATGTCTTGCACCTCACTGGACCCACGTGCCGAAAAGGACCAAGTTTTTACTTGGCATGCTCTGTATAGGAGCAATTATTCCCCTCTAGGGTACGGATACTTAGCGAAAACATTGGGTAAACTACTTCTGGCTACATAACGTTTGTAAAATAAAATTTCTTTGAAAAGAGTTCAAAATATTTTTAAGTTTATTTCAGCCATAAAAATTATTTGTCAAACTTGATATCACGAAACTTAAAGAAGCACACGAATTATAATTTTGATACCTCCCCTCGCCAACGTACGTTTAGTCACACTCTCTTTCCGCAATACGATTGCGCAGAACTTGCTCTTTTCCACGTGTGAATTTAGTAGCTCCGCTGGTTGGGAGGCCTCGCGCTTTTTCCTGTGAAAATGGTAAGTATTTCCTTAGTGCTAAAGATTGAAGACTAAAATTTACAATCGCAATTACTCTTGTTTAAGCCCAGTAAACCTTAGGAACATTTGCAAAGGTATTATTGGAATACTAATATACCGATAGAACTGGCTCTGAGTCAGGAAGAATTTTTCTCTCCTCCGTTACCTATTTCAGGGCACCATAAGCTTAAGTCTTAAATGGGTTTCAGATTATTTCATTGAGAAGATTGTACACCATTCTTTGATAACGACTTTCAAGAACGTCATTAATTTTTTTATTTATCTGACATTTTGTCTGACACAAACTTATGAAAGGATTGCATAAGACTTTTAATATTCCCGGGTTAATATTAAGCTTTACAACTTTAACCAGTGTGCATTTTTATCTTTCCAAGGCTGCTATACGAAGATTCAAGCCTCTTTTTGACAGGATATTGGTTGAAAAGTTCCTTCCAGAAGTGGTAAGACATTTTTGCATTTCCATGCAGTTGTAATTACTTTTTCAGAAAAGTTGACCTCTGAAAATGCAACCTCCCCTCCCTTGTCCCCTCTACTCCCCCCTCCAACAGGGCTGAAAATTAAAATTGGTAATGGCAGAGGCAAATCAGATTGTACTAAGGCAAAGTCAGGAGCAGTATATGCAAATCATGCAGACTAAACTGTGTGATTCATTTTTTGGGTAGAAAACCAAGGGAGGTGTGCTTCTTCCAGAAAAAGGCGTTGGCTCGGTTTTGGAAGGAACAGTGGTTGCTGTGGGGCCTGGGGCAAGAGATAAGGTGAGAATTGTTTTGTTTCATGAAAAGCACGTCAGTCTTTGTCAACCCTGTGTAAAGATTTGAAATCTACCATTCATTAGCGATTAAATTGATAGTAATTGTACATGTTTTTTTTAGGGATTTTAGATTCTTCAAGTCTTAATTAGGATAATTTTACTTAATTTTAACTAGCTTTATTTCAGTATCCCCAATTAGTACTGTGATGTACTAGAATCCTTTTATGACACTTGAATAAAGGCTTCATCATCAACAACATTTATTGGAACAGAGCATCAAATTTACAAAGCAGTAGACAATGTAACATATGAAATGTAAATCACCTCAATTTGCTTCTATTCAAATCCCTCCTAAACAAGTCAAAACAACACAGGAATACAGGTAAAATTAACAGTACTAACAGTTATTTTTACCACTGATGCAGTGGTTGGGTGCCCTGTGACTTGGCCTTGTTTAAAAGGAAATCAAAGCAAATGCTTATCTCTTTCCACTCCAGCCATTTATTAATTTTACTAAACTTTGCTCTAACTTCTAGAGTGGAAATGTTGTTCCTGTGAGTGTGAAGGTTGGCGACAAAGTTTTGCTACCAGAATATGGAGGAACAAAAGTGACTATGGAAGAAAAGGTATCAGTGATCATTTGAACAGCTGTCATGAGTTTCATGTTGGTTGAAAAAGTCCATTCCTGGCATGATTTTGTGGGTTGAGAATTTGCTTAGCCTAGCTTGTTGTTACTATCAAACCACCCAATATTTGGAAACAAGAAAACGTTCATTTCTTAATAGCATTTTGATCCTCGTGCTTGTGTTTTTCCAAGAAAAATAGGTGTAAGTCCCACCCCTCCGGAAATTCCAGTTAATGAGTTCATACTTTCACCGGAAAAAACTTACTAGGCTTTTACATCACTCTTCCTGTAGAATTTCTAATAGCCTTAGGAAGGTCTGAAAAAATTCCTGGACTGAATCAAAGTTTGAAATATGACCTTTTTTATTAGCACAAAAAATTAATCAACTAATAAAAGCTTGCACCCATAGTAACAGTGTTTGTTCTAGCCTGCAAGCACAGATAGCTGCAAGGCAAGTTTTTTTCGGTTCTCATATAATAGAATCTGTCATGTGTTTAATTATTTTGTTTCACATTCTCAACAGGAATACCACATCTTCCGTGACAGTGACATTCTTGGTACATTTGAGTAAAGTTGGTGTTAATTCAATCGCTTATCGAACTGCCTTGTTGGACAAGAGGAATAATTGCAAGCCTGAAATAGCTTTGAATGACACTTCTTAGCTGCAAAATCCATGAAACTATCTGTTGCGCAATATCATTGTTTGCATGGCTAACTCCTATAGACTTCTCTCTCTCTTGAAATTCAGGACAGCACTTTTATTAGAACTCTATATTTTATAACGACCGAGTTCTTCTAATCTGTCTAGCTAGGCAATGTTTTTTTTTTTAATTGAAAATTACTAATAGTGAAAAGAGAATGCAGTTTGTCTGATGAATGTAGTTTGTCTGTTGGATTCACACATGTGAGTAATAATTCATCAAAAATAGCAGCTGAAAGCCAATGTTTTTCAGTGCTTGAATGTGACAGCAATAAAGTTCTGGTGCTAAGTTAACTTATCGCAGTTCATTTATAGTTGATATTTTTGCAGCTAAAACTGGTATAATAATGTCTGTCTACTTGGTCTGTTTACAGTCTGAGCCTCTACTTTGTTGAGTTCCTCAAGATTGTAATTTTGATCCATTCAGATACTGCTCGATATAATTTGGGGAGCAAGAGGTAAAGGTAAAGTCTACATACAGGCCAATGTGGCCCACCAGGCTGGAGCTTATCCCGGTTTCTAGGGAGCAAGAGACAAGGTGATAATGAAGAGATGATGACACGGGAGGGGACTAAAAAGTGTCCTTTTTCCTAAAGTCCACTCACTGATGTCTCATTTTTTGGCATCTACTTCATGACTGCTCTAGTGCCCTGCACTCAATCTTGCACAGAATGTCTGTAGACACACTACTACCAACTCAATAATGCATGTTGTGTGTTACTTGCAAAAGCCAGCCACCTTCCTTTAAGAAGTTAAAAGGGATCAGGACATTAAAAGCTTTCTCAAAGGTGCCAACACTATGAAAGGCATAAAATGAACTCTACAGCTTTTATTAGGAGCTGTATCTGTGGGGCATTGCCTCTCTCAGTGACACCTTCTGGTTTATCGGATGATTGATTAGACTTCAAGCATGCCTGACCATATCTTCGTGTCATACTCCACCAAGCATGCAATAAAAATATACAAGAGGAAAGTTAAATTGAGTATCTTGCTCCCAGATTTTATGCAACCATTTTTCCTCAGGTGCTTTTTTTGTGGGCATCTTTGTGCTTGCAAAACTTGGAAAGGAGGGGATGTTTGCTTACCGCTTGACCACAGTTCCAAACACTTCAGTTCATCAAAAATACTCAGCCGTGCATCGTCATTTCAACTCTCTTCTCGGTTTTGGAAATGTGGCCAAACAA
>JAHPZR010009155.1:0-30000 GCA_019787425.1 Platygyra sinensis | reverse complement strand
ACCTCTAACTTCAGAACCCTGCACACTAACTACTGAGTTCGTGTGCTGTGCCTCTGGACTACAAGCAGTCTCTTTCTTTCCTAGCATCCAGAAAATTAAACGTCTAGTGCTTGATCATGCAAATGTGGCGATTGGCCAAGCTGCAAGGTCATGGGTGTAGTCGTCCCTTCCTCTCCCTAGTCCCTCCTTGCTTTTTGTAATTTACACTATATTAACTAAGTTCTGCATAGTCCTGCTCCTCTAGCCTATGAACACTGATGGATTTCCAGCTTTGGTTTCCCACAGTTTTGGCAGCATGAACCAAAAAGCAGGATCTGTCTGTGTTCTCAGGCTAGTGTGCCTACTGCTAAGAAAAAAATAAAGAGAACTTGAATTATGATACGCAAATTTATTGCATAACTCTGTGCCACTTGTACAAAATTCCAATCATTACTAGAACATTGCTTGTTAAACAATGTGGGCTCAAAACATCCTTCACTTTATCATGTTATCCACACTTTGAAAGTCACACTTCAAATTTTCAGTTACCAGACATTGTTTCTTTCTCTTGATAGTCAGCAGATATAACAGTGTCCAGCCTGTGCATTTGAGTTGTATCAGCTAATTTTATTATGTCCAATAGATGTGCAAACTGTAAATAATATTACGCATAAAAAAGAGTGGTCTATCGAAGAATGTACAAGACCCAGATCGCTAGGAGGAACAGTAGTTAAGTGTATTATATCAGACCAGCAGAACATCAAATTATTTAATAGTAATTCCGACAGCAGTATTATTATTTGGTATCGGCTATGATGCACCAACAGCTTTCTTGAGCAATTCCGTTGTCATACTCTTGGGACGTTCAAGTGGGAAGCCTAGAGCACGTGACCAAACTAACGAAGAAAGCACACCCAAGGCACGCGACACACCAAACAACACTGTGTAATAGTTCATCTCTTTCAAGCCATAATACTGAAAATAAAACAGACAAAGGTCAATTAGAACAGAAGTGAAGGCATGCTTTTATGATTTTCAAATATCTGATTCTCCTAAAAATAATCAAATACATTGTTAAACTTTTTTTCTGATTACACCACAGAAACTTTAGTCATCAAGATGTACAACACCCTCCTTGACCTGCAGAATTCTTTATATCCTACTCGGCCTCATTCAACAATTGCTAAATATTGCAAGTTCCCTAAATATGATAATACCTGAAGAAGCACACCACTGTGTGCATCAACATTGGGCCATGGGTTCTTTGCTTTTCCCTTTTCCAGTAAGACATCAGGGACAATTTCAAGGAGCTGGCCACAAAGCTTGAATAACGGGTCATCTGGCAGATGTTTCAAAGCAAACTCCCTCTGGGCTGTGTATCTGGGATCTGTTCTCCTCAGAACCGCATGGCCAAATCCAGGTACCACTTGCTGTTGTTTAGAAACACACACTCCAGAATTAGTTTTTCTTAGTTTATGATTAATTTATTATTTTTGTGGGCTATTGCATGTGTCCTTTCTAACAAAACTAAGCTCTTCAAATACTCGAATACTGAAAATTATTTTCTGCATAGCACTTGACAATTATTATCTATTATATGACAGTGTAAACTGAACAACATGCAATGACAAGTTTTGATCAATTTGCAGGGTTGCACTTCAAAGCATCAGAATTTCAAATCCAACACAATCACCAGTTGAACAACATCTTGCACTGTAATTCCAAATACATGTGAAACCCACATGATTTTTTAATTTTCCTTTTTGTTAATTAACCCTTTAACGCCCAGTAGTGACTTATATGCTTATAGATTTTACTCTGTCTAATGCCAGACGATTTACTCGTCAAAGGGAGGCCCCTTGGGCACTAAAGGGTTAAAAAACTATCTCCTTTAACCCTTCAATGCCCAGTAGTGACTTATAGATTTTACTCTGTCTAACGCCAGATGATTAATTTTTACTCGTCAAAGGGAGTTCTTACATGTTGGTACATAGCCAACACTTAGAACTCAAAAACCAAACAAGTTTGTCTTTAGTTACTCCATTACTCACACTAAGTTTGAAAATACATTTAGAAAATCAATACACAGTAAATTATTGAAACCATATGCTGCTTACAGAAGCATAAATCTGTTGTAAAGATTGTTCAAGTTGACTACAGAGAATGGTATGGCATGAAAAGACACAATCAATAACAGTTTCAATGGGAAACTTGGGTCATGCAACATATGACGACTCCGATGTTAACTTGAGGTGTCTAGAGTAAATAATACCTACCCCTCCCTCCAAGGTTTGTACAACATAATCCTTAACTTTCTCGGCAGATGGATTTTCACCGACATCCTTGAGCATTTTTGTGATCCAGACCAACACTTCCTGGAATGGAATGAAACAAATGAAACAAATTTAACAAATTTAGTTCTGGACTTGAATGATGCATAATTTTACTTTTTAAAGGTTATCGTATAGACCCCATGCAAAAATAAGAGCTTTAAAAATTACTTTTTTGTTTGTATTTAAATTACTAAAAAAAGCCTCACTAACCTCGTTTTTGAGACAAAAATTGTAAAGAATTTGTTATACCAAACGAGGTTAGCGAGGCTACTTTGGATATGAACAAAAGAATAATTTAAAGGCAGCCATTTATGCATAGGGTTTATAGATTTTGGTGAAAAGAAATAAAAAGTTAACACTGGCTAAAAATATATATTTGACATTTCGGCTACTACTGTTGCCTTCTTCAGCAAAGATAAAAAATTAATGCAAATGTCTTAGAACAGCACCCTTAAATGTTACAACAGTCTCTAGGGTTTTCTTAATCACTCTAAAAATTCTTAATGTTACTGCAAATTATTTTGATGTAAAACTGTGTTTGTTTGTTTGTTTTTTTGTGGTCCCCAGGGTATTGAGTTCCGTGGCTATACCATTCCACAGTGCCGAGAGGTTAGTAAACAATTTAATCAAACAAATTTTTAGCCAGTGTCAATTTTTTTAGATCTTTTTACCAAAATCTTTACCATATGGACGTCTGGTTTAAACTGTAGATATATACCTTAGAAACCCTTATATCATCTACACGTATATATTAATCAATCACTGCATTTGATATCTTGACCATGCACTTGTCTGTTTACCATCTGGAGAAAATTCAGACTTCTTTGACCTACTCTCTTTCCCCAAAACTTGAGGATCCAAAGTAGGAACACATTTTTATTTATAACATAACTGAAGCAAAGCGCGTGCTCTGATTGGCTAATTCAGCATCTACTATTTGCCCATGGGTTTATGCTGCTGACGTACTCGATAACTAAAGCAGAGCGCGCGCTTTGTGATGTAGCTCAATTTGTTGCGGACAACATTTTGACCGCTGTGATGACACGTATCATTGTCGATAAGGGTACAGACGACGCTAAACCTCATTCGATTTGTTTTTTACCACAACATCAAAGATAACGAAATTGTCTTTACAACTGAAATCACCGACTCGGACTTGAAAGTGCACGCGCTGCATTATGCAAAAGAGCTGATTGTACGCGTCAGACTTTCCTTTCAAAAACTTTTACAAACTCGCTTAATATTATGCAGAAATAATACGAAAAAAATGTTTGGGAAACAAGTAATGACACGTACTCGTTGTCGGTAAGAGTACAGACCACGATAAACCACATTTTCGATTTGTTTTTTACCACAGTCAACGTCAAAGAAAATGTTTTTTTTTTCAGAGCGCGAGCTGAAAAAGGCATTGCGTGACACATTGACGCGAGCAGCGTGGTATGGGCTCTAAAAGATTTCTGTTGACTTCTGTCTCAATGTTATGTTATAAAACAAATGGTAAACGACATAGCGTGTACTATTGAGTTATGGATGCACTTGGGAGGTTTGCTAAGCACTCAAGAAGCTAGAGTCGCACTCGGCTATCGCCTGTGCGACTCTTACGCTTCTTTTGTGCTTAGCAACCTCCCGCGTGCACCATAACTCAATAGTACACGCTATGGCGTTTACCATTTGTTACAGCGGTTATCAGTCACACGCGCCCTTCAACGATTTTTTGCCATTTCAAAAACTAAGTTTGGTGGACGTCAATCAAATGTATCCATGACAATATTCGTGTTCATTTCGTCGTGTCAGTTTCACGGCCATGTTCGATCGTCGTTGGATCAGGAATAATCGCTCAGTTATTCTGACAAAGTAATTTGCAATTTCGCTGAGATGGAGGGCTCTTATGTAGAGGAAACATGGTTTGTCTTTGAATTGCATAGCATAAACACTTTTTGCGAGCGAAACGTTTGTGAAGAAGGCGGCGTACGAAACAAAATATTTAGAGCCGTGAGCGATCCGCCAAAGAGAAAGTCGAAGAAAGCTGAAGAAAGGAAAGATACAAGGTAGCTGAAAAAGTTGGCCTCAGAAATGAGTCGCTTTATGTGGAGATTGACTATTTATCAGCTTGTTATGGATGCAGATTATTTTCACCGCAGAAATTTTTGTCATTCGCCTTGCTAAAATACTGATAATCAAGGCATGCAGAGATCAATCTTGACGAGTTTCAAGCGTGGTTGGAATACTAGTACCAGACAGGCAAATTATATGCAAAGCAAACCGTCAAGAGAACCACACGGCACGTGGGAATGTCAGTAATAAAAAGGTAACGAAAGCCGCAAGAGATTAGCAGTTAGACTTTTGTAGTTCATTCTGTAATAAAGTTTATATTTATATTTAGTTCATTCTCATGTTGTTGTGGTTGTACAATGTTTGTAAATTTGTAGCATCAAAGCATTGCCCGTGAGCGAGACGAACGAAAAGGCGCTTCAAACGATTTTATAAGTCTTACTTCTCAGTTTCTGTTTATCGACGAGTCAAGTAAAGATATGAAAGAGCAACTCGGATACTCTGAGAATTTGACGCCGTTATTGTCATGGATACATTTGATTGACGTCCACCAAAACGTAGTTTTCGAAATGGAAAAAAATCGTTGGAGGGCGCGTGTGACTGATAACCGCTGTAAGTATGATTGCAACTTCAAATGTTATCACTGTGGTGTAAACATCGTCAATTAGGGAAAAAAATACCTGATTAGCAAGACCATGCAGGGGGCCAGCAAGGCCGTTCATTCCAGCAGCAAGGCAAAGGTAGGGATCTGACAAGGCACTGCCGACAAGATGTGTGGTGTGAGCACTGACGTTACCTCCCTCGTGATCAGCATGAAGAACTAAGTACAGTCTCATCATCTCGTGAAACATAGGGTCCTCAAACCCAAGCATGGTGGCCAAGTTGTCTGCCCAGTCTTTGTTTGGATCTAATGGAGCAACTTTTCCATCCTTGAAGACATTTCTGTAGATGTAGGCAGCTACTGTTGTTATCTTGGCTGTCAGTTCCATGGCGTCATCAAAGACATACTGAGGAAGATGACGAGAAGTGCCATTTAAAGACAGAACATCAGCAACATGTAATAACAATGTAGAGGCACAGGACGAGGATGATAGCGAGGGTTTCAGTGGCTAAAAATATATCTTTATTGTGCCTCCAAAACACATTTTTCCCTCTGTAACTTTGCCTGAGGTTGCTAAAAATTACTTCTCAAAAATAGAGACCTTGATAGATGTAAAAAAGAAACAGGTCCAATGTACATCCACATGACAGCTTCAAATTTCATTATTTTGTATGATATTTACCTCCCAGTGACTGGATTTTGGTACGCCACTTGAATATGCCCTTGCAAAGTGGCTCTCACTGTTCATTGCCGTGATTGCTGCACTAAACTGGCTCATAGGATGCAGAGTTTCAGGGAAGTTGTTCAACATCTGTACGACATGTGGTGGCAAGTCAGCATTGGCAGCCCATTCTTTAGACAAATTATCAACCTGTAATGATAGCAGAGCAAAACATTTTTAGATACTATTACCATCAGACAGAATTGAAATTGTCAAAGGTTCATGCTTTAAAGTGCCCATATCGTCAAAATTTTTATTTTCCCATCTGATCATGCAATGAACTTTGGTGAAAAAAATTTTCAATTTGGATAAAAAGCGATTTTTCTATGAAGTTTTAAAAACCTGAAAATTCTATTTTATTGTGGTCTACCCGTGCCGCTGATCACATCATCGACGTGCTCAGATTTGCGATGTTGATTAAGGAACACGTGGCTTCAGGCTTGACTTATCTCGCTTGTTTTAACCCGGTAAATTTAGCTTTGCAGTCTATGCAAAATGCTCCTTTCCAGCACTTGGTATGAACTACTAAGTTTAATTTACAGAGGTAAAACAAGCGAAACAAGTCAGCCTGAAGTCACGTGTTCCTTAATCTATGTCACAACTCATTCCAAACCAGGGGAAGACTGGTGCGAATGGTGGACCAAAATGGCGGCAAATTTGAACATTTTAAAACTTCTAAAAAAGATTGCATTTTATCCAAGTCGCATTTTTCTTTCACAGAAGTTCATTGGGTGATATATAGAATCAGATAAGAAAATAAAAATTTTGATGATATGGGCACTTTAAGGTGAAAGACTATTCAAATAAAACAAGAATTTTTAAAAAAATTAAAACCACGCTTTTTTTAACTCTTTTTTGCTCACAAAAATATTACGTAATATTTAGCAACAACGTTTTGCGAGAAAACATTACCCGGAAACAATTTAAAAGATGGTTAGGACTTGTTCCCATATCTCAAACCACCCTTGGATACCTTGTGATGCGTACACAAAGTAAATACTGATTATAGGCCTAAGCACTGAAAATACTGATGAGGGTTAGGGTTAATGCAAGGGGTTAATGGTTAGCTTCTTTATAGCGTTCGGGTTTCCGATTAGGTACTTAAATTAAACAACCTATTTGTAGTGTATTCTCGGTGGTCTAGTGGTTAGAGTGGAAGATTGCCGAGCTAGCGTCCTGGGTTCAAATCCACCTCGTCTCCACGAAATTTTTCTAATTTTTTTTCCCTTTAAAATTGAAGAGACTTGCACTTTGACAACATTTGTTGAGCAGAAACTAAGTCTCTGTGTCAAGAAACTTAGAAATTTCATGCGAGTCTACGTGAATAGGGAGAGGGCAGTTTGAGATATGGAAACATTCTTTGCATGAAGCGGGACTAGCGTGACTTGTAATCGGAGAATTCTGTTTATGTCTGAGGAAAAAATACCTTGACCTTTCAAACGACTATCAATTTACATATGTTAAAAGGGTTTATGACGAGCGCTTTAAAACATGATAAAAGGCTAAGTTTTAACTTTTTTCCCCAGAAAATTCCATCATAGCTTCTGGCGAAGTAAACACGATCTTACATTTATCACCGTCAGCGTGATCCATGGCCAGAAGTAATACCTTTATAGTGCATTGAATATTCCCTTCGAAAGTAAACAGAAACAAAAATTCCAGATTACGAAATCTTCTGTTTCGCACGCAAAACGAAAATACAGCTTAACTCTGGATAATTTCAGCCTTAGTAGCCAGCAGCTGGTACCAAATTAGATGCTTTATCCTTGCAAATGTCCTGACGCCCATCGCCGAAGGATTTTGGCCCAAGTTTGACCAAATAAACATTTTTCCCGTCGGCGGCCATTCTTTTGTCTAAACAGTTAATTCGCTAACTTGACAAAACCCTCCTGAGGGGGGATATGACGAAAAGAACTGAGAAATGGCCTGTAATTGGCTGATAATGACATCATCCGCGGAGGTTTGGATATAGTCACCGACATGACTAAAAAAAACAAGAATTTTTAAAAAAATTAAAACCGCGCTTTTTTAACTCTTTTTCGCTCACAAAAATATTACGTAATATTTAGCAACAACGTTTTGCGAGAAAACATTACCCGGAAACAATTTAAAAGATGGTTAGGACTTGTTCCCATATCTCAAACCACCCTTGGATACCTTGTGATGCGTACACAAAGTAAATACTGATTATAGGCCTAAGCACTGAAAATACTGATGAGGGTTAGGGTTAATGCAAGGGGTTAATGGTTAGCTTCTTTATAGCGTTCGGGTTTCCGATTAGGTACTTAAATTAAACAACCGTTTGTAGTGTATTCTCGGTGGTCTAGTGGTTAGAGTGGAAGATTGCCGAGCTAGCGTCCTGGGTTCAAATCCACCTCGTCTCCACGAAATTTTTCTAATTTTTTTTCCCTTTAAAATTGAAGAGACTTGCACTTTGACAACATTTGTTGAGCAGAAACTAAGTCTCTGTGTCAAGAAACTTAGAAATTTCATGCGAGTCTACGTGAATAGGGAGAGGGCAGTTTGAGATATGGAAACATTCTTTGCCTGAAGCGGGCCTAGCGTGACTTGTAATCGGAGAATTCTGTTTATGTCTGAGGAAAAAATACCTTGACCTTTCAAACGACTATCAATTTACATATGTTAAAAGGGTTTATGACGAGCGCTTTAAAACATGATAAAAGGCTAAGTTTTAACTTTTTTCCCCAGAAAATTCCATCATAGCTTCTGGCGAAGTAAACACGATCTTACATTTATCACCGTCAGCGTGATCCATGGCCAGAAGTAATACCTTTATAGCGCATTGAATATTCCCTTCGAAAGTAAACAGAAACAAAAATTCCAGATTACGAAATCTTCTGTTTCGCACGCAAAACGAAAATACAGCTTAACTCTGGATAATTTCAGCCTTAGTAGCCAGCAGCTGGTACCAAATTAGATGCTTTATCCTTGCAAATGTCCTGCGCCCATCGCCGAAGGATTTTGGCCCAAGATTGACCAAATAAACATTTTTCCCGTCGGCGGCCATTCTTTTGTCTAAACAGTTAATTCGCTAACTTGACAAAACCCTCCTGAGGGGGATATGACGAAAAGAACTGAGAAATGGCCTGTAATTGGCTGATAATGACATCATCCGCGGAGGTTTGGATATAGTCACCGACATGACTAAAAAAAAAAAAAAAAAAAAAAAAAAAACCCGAAGGCAGAGCAAGAAACCGCCCAGCCTCCGGCTGCGCGGTTTAAATAGTTTTGGAGTCAGGTAGCTCTTACAGTGCAAGTGTCTACAGTGTAGTCATCTCTTACATAAAAAAATAATTTATGCACATGTAACTTTAATTGTCAAGTCTAAAGCAGCAAGTGATTACTAGCATTACTGCCAAACTTGGATGAATGAGATGCTGTTCCCTAACAGATCACACCTCCTAGCAAAAGTTTCAAGAAATATCATAAAATAATATAATTACAAAATTATTACAGAGGTGTCTCTCTTTTTACAGTATTGATACATCATGTACATGTCACGAAAGTATTCTCAAACCTTTAATCAAAAGCAATGCATTGTAACCAACAAGTAAGAGTTGATCTTTTGAACTTACTACTAAAAGAACCATGAGTATAACTAACCTGCTGTTTTGTTGGTATTTCGCCTGTCATCAGTAACCAGAATATTCCTTCTGGCAAAGGTTCTTCACCAATGTCATTAGCCTTTGGCAAGAGCTACCGAGAGAGACAACAAAATAATATGACGTGTCTGTTGAGACTTGCTAGAAGCACTATAAATTATTATGTTTTAATTAAAATAATAATTACCATAAATGCTGTTAGTATAAGACTGTCAGTGTGTAAAAAAGGAAATCTCTTGAGACAAACAATAATATTGTGAGATAATGTAAAAGACCTCTAAAGATTTGATTCATGTTTTCCCTCCAAGATTTCATTGTCAGTAGAACTGTCACATACATATATAACATTATGCAGAAAGTACTATTCGAGTTCAGTGACAAACCAATGTTGTCAATGATTAGCTGACGGCAAAGTCAACACATACAAAATAATTATGTACTGTGAATTTGTTTGATAAAATTGTTTACTAACCTCTTGGCACTGTGGAATGGTATAGCCACGGAATTCAATACCCTGGGGACCACAAAAAAACAAACAAACAAAGTTTTACATCAAAATAATTTCATTTTACTAAATTATTAACTGATAAGTCACAACTGAATTGAAACACCATTCAGTGTAAATTACTATGAGCTCTGAAAATGATCATGAATTATCTGTTCCAAATCACAGTTTTTGATGCAAGAATTACCACACAGATTGATATTAATCATACCTCGTTTGCATCCAAGTGTGAAGTTTCTGTCACCAATCCTTTAATTCCTCGCATACCACCATAAACCTACCAAAATAAGCTGGAGTGTTATTGGAGAAAACAGGGTGATGGTTATAACATTTGTTATAACTGATGATACCATAACTAAGAAAACAAAAGCAGATGGAGAAAGAACTGCAAGCATGATTTTACAGTGTAAGCTTGTCATTCAGGCACCTAAAAATGTCAATCAGTACTGACAGCTGAGAGGGTTGCTGTTTTAAAGTTTATCAAGGGAGCAGAGGAGCACTGATTATTTTTTTCTTGTGCTCAGTATTGTAAATGTGACTATAATAAGCTGGTTTTGTACTCTGTACTCGTTAAATTTTCAGATCATGCTGGATTACTCTGTGAATTATAATCCACACAGTACCGTAATACCATGACTAGCAAAACAAAGCTTAAGTCTGTATACAAGGCAAGTGGCAAATCAGGACAGAGCTTATCCCGGTTTCTATAGCATGTGACTAGGAGTATATCTACTCCCCCCGGATGGGATGCTAGTTCATCTTAGCATTATCCCCAGCATTAAGTTTGCTGACACACATTTCAGTATACACCCAGGTGGCGCGGAAAATTATGAGAGTTGAGTGTTTTATCCCAGAACACAATGCAATGACCTCTACCAAGGCTCAACCCTCGACTGCTCTGGAGACAAGCGCACTAAGGCTACCGCACCTCCCACCATGACTAGTGATCTGGTCCTATGATGTGACTCACAACCCAAGTCTAATCTAACATACAGGCTTACTCTGTCCCAGAGTCACTTATCACAATGTGCTCACCCTTCCACTCTTAGCAATGCCACATGTATCGCCTGAAATTACCCATCCAAGAAAACTAAGAGCTAACCTTCTTCACATAGTTACCATATTTCCCTGAATAATAGCCGGGGGCGATTATTTTTATTTTCACACAAAATGGGGGTGATTATTTGAGGGAAGGCGATTATTTCAAATATTTCTCACAGAAGGTCGCGCCCTTTACATTTTGTTTTATTATACCAAGCAATAAAAGGAAAAGAAATACATGAACATTACCATACTATACGAGGAAATACAGCATATTAATTTGATCTAATGCAGGGTTGTCAGTAGCTTTTTTGAGTAGGAGGTTCCATCCAAAAAGTAGGCGGCTATTTCCATTTTATCTCTCCAATATCATGCTCAGAACTGACCTACCATCATTCGGAGTAACCGGTGCAGTATTCAAAATAGCTGGTGAAATGCGCCAGATGCCGGCTTATTTTGACAACCCTGCCAATGCATTTATTGATTACAAGTCTATTCTATTCGGAGCAAAGGTTTGTCTCGATTTTACTATAGTCAACTCTCGCGTAGCTGGACACCCTCAGGAATCTGAAAAAGTGTCCATTGGTAGAGCTGTTTGCTTACTAGAATTACTCCCATAAAGGAAAAAGAAAAACATGGTGGATGTCCGCTTATGGGAGAGTTACAGCTTTACCATGGCTCAAGCTTGATCATCCAAGTCCAAGCTTGATTATCTGGGATAAGGTGCTTAGTACTCTCAGTGATTGAAAACAAAAAATTAATGTCACAGTTCCGCTTAACTAACTTAGTTTTACCGTGAGACCTAATATAATTAATAAAGAATGCAGACATGTTTGGCGTAAATAGGGGGAACACCGCTCAGTGGTTGGCACAACAGACAACTTCCCATTGCGTGACAATTTAAAGGCACTACGAGCTGCAAAGCAGCAACGCGCCATGACAGATAACAACAAGCGCTACGAGCTGAAGCTTAGGCCGGCCACGTGCTATAGTGTAGCAAAATCGGCTCAAACCTAAAGCCAGCAACGCGCAAAAGTATACAAAACGCCGACCAATGAAGCCTCACTTATCTCCCCAGCACTGCTGGATCAGACAAGAGTATTGGCAGCTAGGTCGAAAAGCCTAAAACTGAGAATGTAAACAAACGTAAACAGGCTTGGGGAAGTCGCTGTGCAGACTTAACCGAACCGAAGCTGAGAGAGGTGACCCCAGTTTATTGAAAATAACAAGAACAAAGGCCCTCAAGGGAGGGAGGGAGGGAATTGAAATAGAGTTTCGCTAAAATGTGAGCAGTAGCTTAGGCAAACCTAAGAAAATATAACTTTGGACCTTGAGCATGGTCTTTTATAGCTAGACAGAGCCTGTGGCTCAAACCAATGAAAAAACCTGTACCATAGCAAGGCCAGACGCTACGTGATATCTACTTCGGACATAAAGGCAGGATTCACCGTTTTAACCACTAGATACGGCCGAAAGAAAGCGTAACTAGACATTATTACAACATACTATTGCAACATGCTTAGCTAGAGGTTACCCAAGGGCAACAGTACAAAGAATACAAAGGTATATTCATGTACAAACTGAGCTACATTGTTTTGACCTCGAATGTCGTACAAGTCATGCAATGTCACAGCATACTAGAGCGTCACGCTCCATTAACGGCGCTTTACAGATGGCTCTGTAAAACTTTCATAACGAACATGGCCATAAAATAAACATGACACTAAAAATGTTACTTGCCAGACTCTTGAGATGTTAAACAAAAAGATAGTTCTCATGGAGGTCATGCAGTATTTTTGTTGATTAATTGCAAATTAAAGACAAATTTCATTGCCAAGTGTCAATTATTATGCTTTGGGTTTCCACTTATGAGAGAGCATGAACAAAAGAAAAATCCAATATTTCATTTTCAAAAGTGCCTGCACCTGCTTTTGAGAGAGTTGTAAAAAATACAGTTTGACTAGCAGGTAGAAAGGGGAATCCACCATAAGAAAAAAGATGGCAGCTGTACATTTTACCACAATACCTTGCAAACTAAACTAAGCCCACTGGGCATATAGAAAGATATAATGGTTTGACAGCAAGTTGTTCTTATACTAGCTAACAGCATTACTCTTGTCGAGTTTGAATGACTTACAATTTTTCTTTGTGTTTTTATACACTCTTTTAGAGTTTTCATGCGCAAAGCATTATAGTTAAATGTACCAGTCGCCATCTTTTTTCTTAGGCCCTGTATAAACGTCGCATTTTACATGCACCAAATCAAATACAAATTTTAGTTGACTCGAATGAATACGTTCGGCTGATTTGATTTAAACGTCGCATCTTTTTGCTGAATAAAATTGCCGAGTGTGAGCGACACGTTTTAAATTCCCATTTGAGCAGACGTAATTATTTAACATAATTTGAACTCGATTCCGCACATGTAAAATATGGCGTTAAAATCAACTGTCGAACTTCAGTCGTACATTCAACTGGATCAGTCGGATATTCGACTGACTCACATTGAATTGAAATATGTCGCATTTAATTGATTTAGACGTAGTATTTTACATGCACTTAATTCAGCAATTCAATTCAGCGTGTGTAGAATGCGACGCTTAAACCGGGCCTTAGGGTGAATTGAAAACAAGTGTCAATAAATAGAGCTGTCCCCTTACAAGTGTCTTATGGGAGAGTTGACTATATCAGCTTAAAATCCAATAAGGATAAGAATGCTGGCCACTAATTAAACAATAATAATTGTATTCTTGAAACACTTCTGAAGCTTTCTGTCAAATATTCTCCTGCTTCCGTGTCTCGACACGATTGCTAATTATTAATTCAATCAACTGTACTCCTCTATATAAGCCTAATCACGTTACCTGTGCACAAGGACAGTCGGTAAAAAAGATGGGCTAGCTTACAGGCTTTTAACATAAAAACCTATAAACTGTAACCTATAATCTATAACCAACGTGACAAAGATCACAAAGAAAATGTGACGCAATTGTCGAAGTTGTGACACAATATGCAATGTGGGAAATATACCTGGTCAACAGTGTACTCTCCCAAAGATTTATCACCGTACTCTTTACGGAATTCTGCAACTTCTTTCTGTTTCTCTGGAACCACGCGATACATTGTCTCCTTTAAGCTCTGCAAATGGAAAAAATGCTTGTAGTGTTATGAAGTGACTGACTGGTGATGACGAAAGCAGGAACCAAAGTACAACTCTCTTATAATCGAGAATTTTAATAATCAGTTTACATGCAAGCTAAATGCAAGATATCGTAAGTGAAAATCACATACCAAACTTTCTGACTGAGTTGACTGAAGCCTTATCAAACTGCCAATCAGTCCCTGTTGGACCATTTGCTAGAGGAACAACAACAAATCAAATAATCAGGCATTACTAGCATGGGTTGATTGAAACAGGTCTAAAGCGTCCCATATAAATTTGAATATCACATGCATGCATGGTACAGTACTGTTGTAAAACGCGAAGTAAGCTGAACAATAAAAACAGACAATTACGAAAGTTAAGAAGATAAAGTAGCTTACCGTTGACTGTCCGAGTCTGGACAACAGTTTGCAAGTTTTTAAAACATTCATTGTGATAAAAAAGTACTGACTCTGCTTCTTCGTCTAACCCCTTTTCCTTGGTCCAAGCGACCATGCGAGACGTCATAAGAAACGGAGAGAGAATGAGCACCAGAGTATGACTCAACAGGAAGTGAAGTGTGCTTGACCAATAGCTTCCACTTCCGGAAATGGGCAATAGCTATTCGAGATCACCCAGTCCAAAATGCATCAGGAACTAAAGACTATTGAGATCGAAATGTATTGTGGATCAAAATATAACAAGACAGCGGGAACCTGGTCTCTAACATTAGTAACGCCTGGTTAATTTTAGCTTTGGAAATGAGATGGCGACCACTAGCGCACATTTTGGAAGATTTTCTCGAAATATTCCTGAAAGGGAACAGGAACTAGCTATTTCTCGAACATCTCAGTCATGGGAAGTTTGCTCATGGGATCAGTTATACACCATGGTATTTATTATCTTGAAAATTCATTGGCCTATTTGCTGCTATTTGTGACTAGAAATTAAACGAACCTTACACTGTAGCTTGTGAATTGTCTATATGTAGAAATTATTTTCTTTAATTTGTTTAACAATAACCATAATGGCTCATAGTGTACTGTATTTAGTGCAGTAATACAAAAATTACAACCGTAATCCTGTTATAATTTTACGCACATACCAACATTGAGAGTTTGAAAATTTATAAGATAATATAATACAATATATAACTAGCTGCTGACAGTACTGTTTCGGCCTTCTGGGCCTCATCAGGGCAGTACTGATGCTAGGATGGAGGAGAAACGATATGGTCACCCCAAATATATATGATAATATTTGCCTGTGTCTTGATTCTTGTATAATGTTTCAGATATGTTGTTTAAAAATAGTATAAAATCTAGAATAATAAGAAATACTATATGACAATATTGAAATGACAGTTTATGCTATATATGTACTCGGAGTCCAATCCTTCTTAGAATGTTAATTACTTGAGCCATGTACGGCAAAATATATTAAATCAATAGTAGGACTTGTTGCAAAATCAAGATAGTTCGCACTTTGCCATTCTGTACATTCAGTCAAGCTGATAAAAATCCTACAGAAATGAGCTCTGATAAATCAAATATTTATGCACAGCATGATGCCCAGTATTGTGATGGCTCAGTGAAGTTAAAGGTGTTAAAGGCAAGACTAGTTTCACCTCATGCCGATAATAATTTCATAACCTTATCCTTGTTCTGTTTTACACAGCATCAAAAAAAACATGGTCCTATATTATTATTAGTACCAACTCCTAGAATAATCATATTTTTGGCCATAATAATAAAATGATTTCAATCAAAAGGGAACTGGCATTTTCCATATGGGTTGTCCATAAACAGTTAGAATCAGCTGGTAAAATTTCACCAGTCTGACCTGTAATTTTTTCATATATTCTCTAGTTTGAAAAGGTTTCCTATACTAAAGGCTCTAAATAATAATGTTATCTTCTCTATTTAACAGGGCATCAAAACAAACAATTTTGCCAAGGGACCTTTATAGCAGATTCAGGTTTTCATTGTCAATGGTGATCTTTTTCATTTTGATAGAAGTACATTATGATGTTCTTCACAATGAAGAAGCTAAAGACTTATGGATAACATAAGCCAATATGGCAGTAGCCTGCTAGAAGGCTAGTGTCAGGTTGCACAGTTATCTGTAGCTTTTCAAATTGTCAAGAAAACATTTAAAGCCTGCTACTGGTCATATGACAAGGGCCATTTTATAGATAAAAACAGAGCAAAAGGTTTGCAAAAGCACTCCTCTATCATTTTACTATACTAACCCACATGTCCAGCTGCATTTGTCATGGGGTGAAGGTTCATGTTGGATGGAGTATTCCTTTTCAACATTGTGGTCGTTCTGTTGGTAAAGGATTTGTTTTTTTCTACAAACGTGTGTTTTGAATATCAAAATAGTACTGGAAATGGGTTGTGAAGTAAGGTTTTACACATAATGCTCAAATTTGCCACTGTTATGCTAATGATTGATGCTCAAAAAATCTTACTTTTTATTATGCTCAAAATATGTCAACCAGTTCTTGTCACTATTATTTGCGTGTTATGCTAGGTTCCTTTTGCCTTGCTGTTATGCTCAAAATAATGGCAGCTCTATGTGAAAAACCATATAATGACCACTAATTGGGGCAAGTGAAAGATTGAGTGCTCGTCATTGACATTTGTGGCACTTCCACAATAAAGAAGCTACAATGGGCGATAAAAGTAGTTGAGACATTAAGAAAATTACATTTTTTGATATCGAAGCACTATTGAAGATCTATTTTATTTGCATCTAGCATTAGTTCTTTGCTACCCCCCCCCGAAATTCAATGTTGTGTAGCTGTGGTCTGTGCTGTCTAAGAAAGAGAAGCATCAACATTATTTTGGGGAAAGAGGGGTGGGAATGTTTACAAGAATTTTATTGCAATAATCTCAACACTTTTGTCGCTCATTGTGGAAATTATTTTAGCACTGACGAGCATACAGCTTTGTCTGTCCTCATGGTCGACACATGCAACAGATGTAGCTTGACTTGTCTTCGACATAGTCACACAATGAATGCACCCAGACTTGACAATTTCCACACTCTACCCAGTCAACTGCATCCTTTTCAGTGCAAGGTGGGTCTTCCTTAAGGCAGAAAGCACAAACATCCGGTTCAATTTCTTGCAGTTCTTGGGCTGTAGTGTCAGAAAGAATCGCCTTTTTTCTTACTGGCCTTGCTTTTCGTTTTGTAGAAAAGAAACGTTGTTTTTCTGCCTTTTTGTTAGGAGGAAAGGATTTGGTTTTTAAGTACTGGTGATCGTTGCCAATTACCGAAAGACCCTTTGCAACTGCTGTGGCAGAGCGGATATGACGTAATGCTGTGTTGACGGTGTCTTTGCTTGGTGCCGTTTGAATAACATCTGTCAGCTCTGCTATGGCAGCCAGTGCACTCCTCTTCAGATCATCCAGCTCTTTGTCGTTTTGAAGTTCTTTGTCCCCTTGAATGAAATTTCCCAGTTCCTCCCGTTTGTCATCAATTTCATTACTTGCAATGTCTCTGAGATCTTCGGCCGCGGGCTCTGCAATGTTGACAGCATGGATATGTACACAGACAACCCCTCTTATAGCGTAATCAAGACAGGTGCACTTGAACGAGTGTACACAGGCTGCACAGAGAGAACAGCGCAAAAGGCATTTGCAGACTGAGGAATCAACTCTTGTTACCTGATAGATCTTCGCTTGGTCATTCATCGATTGAACTTGCCAAGACTCAGCATCCTGCCTTGATACTAGTTTGCTTGGCATTGACTCTGCCTGCCTGTGTCTCTTGGTACTTTCCCGCTGACGAATGGTGACTTTTCCCTTCTCCGCCTTAATCCACTGTTCATATGCCTTGTCACGAGCGATTTTTCGTAGTGTAGATAACAGATGGTCAACACGTCTGTTCTGCTTACGCTCCAGGTAGACCTCCTTCAACGTTCGATGGAAACTTTCCACGAACATGTTCGTGTTCGCTCTTGTTCCAATGCGAAAGCACGTAGCCCACTCTCGTGGTCGAGAGGCGTACTCTTTCTCGAAATAAGTGGCCATAGGCTGCGATACGTTTCTTAGCCATGCCAGAAACTGCTGAAGGAAGCGTCTGAAACTAGCCTCCTCAATCTCGTTTTGTAGGGTCTTCAGAGCCGCATACACTTCCTCAGCTTGATCTTTGTCTTTAATCAATTCGTTAATCTTGCGGCGCCAACTACGGTCAACATGCCAGCTACAAAGGAGTTTTTTGTCAGGTCTGGCAAACGCAGAAACCCAAGCATTGTGGTATGCGTCGGCATCGTCACTCATGAAGATTTCTGTTCTAACATCTCCACATTTGTTACGGATACTTGTGAAAAAGACTCGCAGTACATCAGCTGTTTCTCTATTGCTAATGAGCCATGCAACGGGAATTCCTTCATCGTAGTCATCGATGACTAGTACTGTTATGAGTTGAAAATCGTACGCTGTTGTACCGTGAGTAGCGTCGACACAAACCAACTTTTGACCATATTTCACAAACATTTCTTTCTGAAACTCAGTTTGGAGGCCTAAAAGAAAGTCGTTCTTCTCAACCCCATCGTCAGGCGAGTCTTGTCCTTGACGCTTAAGGTAATTCCCTTGAAATTGTTCTACTATCAAACTTTTTTTGAAACTTGGCGCAATGAACATTCATGATATGAACATTATAAAAATGCAATAAAAAAATAGGGTCACCGTGCTTGTTTACGCGTCAGCAGGCTCTTAAAATGGGGTATTTTTACTGGTTGCGCGTTAAAAGTTCGAATCACCTTCTTACAGAATTAAATCTTGGTTACTTGAAAGGCACAAAGTTTTGTCTTGAAGGTAAAGCTTCATTTATTGACATAAGCAGTATTGCTTCATTTAAGCCGTTTTTGATTGCTTGTTTGCGGGAATATTACACTTTTTCGGACATTTCCGCGGTTAGCTTGAGATCCTCGCCATGGCCAAAATACACCCAGTTGGGAACTATTTTCCAAAAAAAACCGTGTTCTACTATCAAACTTTTTTTCCTCTTCAAATATGTGCTTCATTAGACTGTTCTTAGCAAATACCTGAAAAAAAAATCGGGGGCCACCGTGCTCGTTTAAGAGAAAAGGAGAATTTATTCCGTTATCGAGCATAGTTTGAGGGAAATCTCTTACGTTTTGCACGTGCACGTGCCCATGTGCGCGCGCTGATGACGCGAAAATCGTGCGCAGTAGGGATGCGCAATGCAATCCTAAGGAATTACCTTAAAGCACAGCACTGGATTGTACTGTTCTCTTTCCATTTCTTCCACCCAGTATAATACACTGCTAGCATCGTCACTGTCTTTTTCTTTACAGTCGATGTTGTATTGTCGTTTGATGTTTCGTAGGTCCGCACGAGTTGACAAGTGATCTCTAGTTAGTTGGCCAAACTGCGTGTCCCTGATGTTATCCATTATGGCGTTCATGCTCACTCCTTGTGCCAGTTTCCCAGCTATGCGAGAGCGCATTTCAGAGGATATCCGGTTAAAGGCAATTTCTCTCTTGTGCCCAACGTGTTGCAGGCAGTATTCTGCCAGAACCTCTCCTGTTACTCCATCAGTTCGTGTCGTAATGAAAGCAGGACAGGAACAACCAGCTTTAGAACTTCCCTGTGATTTTAGTGACCGTTTGCCCGCGCCTCTGGATGAAAATTCTCCTGTTCTGTTGCAGTAGAACCAAGAGGTCTTATGACGTTTTGTTCTCCTGTCGGCCCTCTGTTTTACGAACCAAGATTTAGACATTTTTTCCTCAAGAACCTTCCACTTCATAAAGTTTTCCCAGGACTGAAATGTTTGAGATTCCGTCTGAAGAGCATGTCCGTGGTCAGAGTTGAGGTGCTCAATAAGATCCCCCGTCGTGGAAAACGTTTTTTCTTTGCTAAATAAGAAGAAAAGAAAGCGATACTTTTAAACTGTTATATAGAAGTGGAGAAGTGTACAAACTTTGCCAGTTTTTATTCCGGCCTTGACTTGCGGGAGTGAAGGGAGAAAACAACACTAAATTTTTCGTCCTTCGACGTCCATTTCGACTTCTTTTGTTTATTTCTCAAACCTTTGGGGCGAATTAGAATATCGATATATCAAAATAGGCTTATAGCGCACATAAATTTACGTAATGCTATAATAGGTGACTTATGTATTGGCGGGAACGAGAAAACCCCACTGAAGAAAAGAGGCAGAAATTGCTATATTATCTACTTGCCGGCTCAGCACTCTGGCTCTATTTCAACTGACTCTTCATACCGTTTTAGCGCGAAAGACAGGACGTTTACAACGTTCGCAACAGAAAATCTAGCAGGTGTTAAGAGTACATACCTGAAATCGGCTGTTTTGCATTCAGGACAAACGATATGCTTGTTTCTCGGTGCTTTGTCATCTTTCACAGTCGATTTATGTTTCCTTAACTTATGCTTGTATAGGCAGTTTCTATTGCTCAATATCAAGCCACATTCTGGACATTGGAAGCGAGCTGAGGCGTCTGGAGTAGTCGCGTATGGTGATGTTGAAGATGACGCCGTTGTTTTAGATGCAGAAGATATCGATGACGCATTAGGTGAATCGAAAGTATTTGCTGATGAAAATGAATCTTCCTTGGACTCGCCTCTTGTGGACTGGTAAGATGGCATTGTCGGACTGCTATTGGTGGCAGATGGCGGCGACTGCTCTGTTGATTGAGCTTCGGAATCTTTAGACCATTTCGGGGGTTGCTGTGCTACCGTATCCTCTGTTTTACGGGGCATGTCGCCCAAGCGTTTGTTTGATAACCGAGACAATTTCCTTTTTTTAACAGTTACACGAGAAGATCCTTCGGAGGAGCGTTTTGGCGTCGGGGAAGACACGGCTACGTTACCATCGGCAGGTTTACATTTTGGCAAGGGATGTTTTCTTGAGGGCTGAGAAGGCTTTGTTTCATTGCATTGGGTTGGAGATGAAGAAAGTGGCGGGGACTTGAGCGGGGAGAAATTTGCTTCACTGGGAGACGACTTCTTTGAAGGTGGTCTGTCTAACGATGGAGATTCATTTGCCGAAGGCATATCTTTCAGCTTTGAAGATAGATTCCCCCTTGATTTTGTTGCATTGTTTGGACGAGAACAAAACGTGTGGTCAGACTTGTCAGGGTTTTTCCCACTCCAGTCAACGGGAGGTAAGACATAGTCTATTTCAATGCGATCCTCTGCGAACCACGACATCAACACTCGTCGCAAATATAACCAGTATTGGGTTGGTCGTTGCAAGAAGATAGATTCTCTGATCAATGGACCTGTTAACCATTGGAATAGAGGGGTGTATAAGGTTACCACAGCTGCATTTACCAGAGTAATAACACCACATATATCACTGCAACTCTGCAGGGAGTAGTTGCGGCATCGCCAGTCACATTCATGACCTTGCCAATTAGTCGCACCGGGAGAGTGGGCAAGCACCAGATGACTCTTTTTGTACATTCCAACTTGTGGAATGTACCGTACAAAATCATTGACGACGTCAATGATGTCTGGGGGAGGTTGCCAAGCCAGCGTGTCACAGTATATGATCTTCATGAACGGTCGCAGCTCAACATCTACCAGTACCCAATGATCACCACCATTTTGAGGGCCGCCAATGAAAGTTTTGCCATCTCTTTGTCCCACATTCAGAACAAACACCAGCCTTTTTAACGTTCCAAGGTTAAACAATTTAGCTTTCCTCGTCATCTCGTTGTGGATATTAACAACGACGTTGGGGCATAATAGCATGGTATCGTTTTGCAGGTCGTTAAGCTGTTTTAGAACCCACGTGACGTGATCAGTAGAGACCCAGCCTTCCGTTCCCGATGCAGCAAGACGGGCAAGCTCGTCTGCAGTCAGTCCTGTTAATTAGTAACAGGATATGATATACTTGTCATGTGACTTTGTTACATAGTTTCCAAGGGAGGGGGAAGGGGTGGTAGACCTTAAAAAAAGAGTAGGCTGCTAGGTGATAAAGCTGTATGTAAGATTATAAAGTTCTCATTATCACTGCTTTGTAATTCAACAAAACTGTGATATCAGTGGTGAATCTAGAGGAGGGCCCAGCCCCCTTGTTTGGGTTGAAAAAAAGAAATCACACAAGGAACAAAAAAGCCAGCAGGGCAAGCAAAAGAACCCCCCCCCCCTCCCCCGCTGGATATTGTCTTGAAGATGGCATCCCCCAGGCCTCTCCCAGCCCCCCTTTTTTTCTTGTTAAAGTTTAAAATTTTAAAAACTTCATTGCAAATTTTGGCCGGTTCCAGTTCCTGGTTATACCTAGATCTAAAAAATAGCCTACACACCACTTCACATGTAGTCATTTCTGTAAAAAAAAAACTTACCATAACTGGGTAGCATATCGTCAGAAGGATTGTCCCAGATCATGGCTTTGAATTTGTCGATCGCTTGCAGGGAAATTTCTCGCCGAGTTTTGGGCTGGCGAAAAGCTCTCGAAAACCACCTCACCTCAGTATTGTAAGCACTGGGTTTTGCCTGTCGATGGCTCAACTTTGCAAGGATCATTCTGCACGTAATGCTCGGAACAAATCAAGTGAAAAATTTATTCACGATTTACCTTTCCCGCTAAAAATACTAAAATTAACCAGGCGTTACTAATGTTAGAGACCAGGTTCCCGCTGTCTTGTTATATTTTGATCCACAATACATTTCGATCTCAATAGTCTTTAGTTCCTGATGCATTTTGGGGTTGGGAGACGCGCTGTCCCTAATGGCCTTATCTAGTGTAGTGGGTACTTTTGCTGTAGATTTGTTGAAGTCGTGATGGTCGAGGTAGCGGAAAACGTTTCTATAAACGTCGGGAATTCTTCTGTTGATCTAAGCACGTAAGTATCTCGCGATTTGCTCGTGGTTTTTGCGTTTTAATGTGATTTTTCACTGAATGTTTCTGCGCGACGTTTTGAGCGGGATGTGTCGTGAGAAGGAAAGGGTAGACTTAATCTGCGAGGTTTTAATGTCACACTTTGTTTTCAAGCACAATAACAACATCATCATAAGTTAGGATAAAGTCACATCGCAATGTTGAGGTACTCTCAGCTTTGTTTTCGATGAACTATTTCCAATGATTAATGATCTGTAAAAGCTTTTCTGTTTTGACGTTTTCCAATAATTTATGACAGAAAAGGCCTTTCATCTTTCACCTCCGAGGGTAAATAAAGTTTTTTTTTTCATTTGATGCGGATTAGAAATAGACAACCATTTTGGGGCGCTATAACTGGACATGGCTAGTTGTAGTGTAATAGCCTGCACGTTGTACGGGGTGTTCAACAGATCGGAAGTTATCAATTAAATTTAATCTAGAGAACAACTCCAGGGTAACTGCTGAACACCCCTCCACTCTGTACCACTATTGTTTTCGTTGGTCGGCGTTCTTTAAAGAACGAAGCAGAACACAATAGGGCTTAACTGCAGAATACCCTGCCACTTATTTGCATCTCATTGAATAAGAATAGCATCTATTGTGTTCTGCTTCGTTCTTCAAAGAACGCCGACCAAGGAAACAATAGTGGTACAGAGTGGCAGGGTATTCAGCAGTTACTCCAAGAATTCTGCAGATCTTTATTATTCATTCAAAATATTTCCTGGTTCGAGTTTTGCCATTTTGCTCTTTGTTTTTCTGTTCACCCAAAATAACACAACAAGGTCGTCCAGCAGGTTTTCTCGGTCAATGATTCAGGAACCAGCAGGCTGCACTTTTGATGTCATTGGTTCAGTATGACAAAACTTTTGACGTCATTGACTCAATATGTCAAAGTTCTTTCCAAATTTGGTCAAGCTGGTTATGGTGAATTATGTGTGTGGTTTTAACCAATCAGAAAGGGGAAAATATTTTGAGTGAATAATGAATCAAAATTTCAATATTATTATTCATTCAAAATAGTTCCCACTTTCTGATTGGCTACCCTGCTGTATGCATGCGTTCACCTTAGTGACTGTTTTCCCATGGAGGGTCACAAACACTACATCATGGGATAATGCCATTCGAGAGTTTTCATTGGCTTACCCATCCTTATTTACGAGTCATTATGTCATACTCTACGAAAATGGTAAGCGTGTGCCTGACTTTTAGGGCATTTTTATATTGGGTTGTTCCAGAAAAAATCCGCACCCCCCCCCCCCCCCCCCCCCGACGGATGGGATTCTGGAAATTCTCGCGGGAGGGGGGGTCAAATACTCTGGAAATCCAGGCGGGAGGGGGGGTTGAACTTGAAAAAGTCTTCTGCAGGGGTCATTTTGACCGATAATTTACGCGATTCGAACGTTTAGTTCAGTGACAGTTCATCGCTCTCAGACCCTGAAAATAGTACAAATATTTTGTTCAGATATTTCTCACCTGACAAAAATGATAATCTAAGTTCCTTCGCAGGTCCTTTTATAGCAGAAAACGCGAACATCAAGATACTAAAGAATGAGCAACATTATTATGTTGCAACGAAGAGTTTGAAATGCCTGACACATTTCTACTCGTACCCATACCCAGCACGCCACTGTTGTGTAATTTCATGTTTATAGCCCCCTTGAAATCTTGTTTGTTTGGTGTAAATTATGATAAATATAATAAAGAAAAGAAAAAAACAACTGATTTCCTTTCACACCTTCACACTCTGTATTTTTTTTAGGACTACAGGCTCTTGAAGGTAGGATATGTGAATCAAGTTGTCCAGTTTATAAGTTGTAAAAGAATTTGAACGATAAACGTGTATAAACTTTCGTTCTTCAAAAGGTTTTCATTTAGAAGTTCTCGATCTTTAGGAAGAGACTGACCTTATGTCTCGAAAAGGAACAACTGTTCAACTTTTTTATCATATTCTATACCAATTGTATTTACTTTAGGACCATATTTAGGGCAAAGAAAGAAAAAGGGCAATTGATTTTTAGGAGCTAACAAAAGTAAACACTCATTCACTTTTTCGCATTTTTTGCTCTGTTCTTTTCGTAGTTCCACACGCATTTTTGATATAATTTATCCGAAGCTTTAGAAATTAAAAAAGAACATTTTCTAGACGTGATTGTACGTATTTTCTATTAAAAGTAAATTAAATTTAAGCCTCGTTTATTTTCCTGGAAATCCAGGCGGGAGGGGGGGTGTTTTGTCTTGGAAATCCAGACAGGAGGGGGGGTCTTGTGCTTCAGGAAATCCAGGTGAGAGGGGGGGTTAAAAAGCGACCCCATCCGTTGGGGGGGTGCGGATTTTTTCTGGAATAACCCATTTTTAGTTTTGACCTACGCCGGGTGGGGGGGGGGGGGGTACTCCCTATAATGGCTTATGCAGAGAGGCTCCACCCGAAAGGGGTACCTTTCTCAGGCTTCAGGTATATAAAAGGGAAGGGATTTCACAGGTTGAGGTATATAAAAGGGTAGGGAAATCGGTCATTTTGGTATTTAAAAGGGCCTTTAATTATAATATTTTGAATGGATGCCCCTTACAGCTGTATCAGTTTATGTATTCATTAAGCACTACATGAAAATGAGAACAAGGCTTCCTAAAGTAGGTATGTGAAAGGGGTACCTTTCTTCAATAAAAGGTATATAAAAGGGTAAGGGGTTGGACCTCAGCATGGAGCCTCCCTGTATTAAACTTTGTTAAGTACCCCTGCCCCCCGGGATCTATGTAGGGCAGATGGCCATTGCCATAGCTTTGCCTAGTTTTAGCGATCTTGGATGTTTGGTGACCCCTATTTTGAATCATTTTCCCTATCAATTTTCTATGATTAGTGAAAAAATGAAGAAAATTTATTTCATTCTTTTCAGCTCTCCATTTATCTGTACGGGGGTTTAAAATGCTTCTTGAAAAAAAAAGGATTATAAATGCAAAGAGATTCAATTACACAAACTATTACTAGGATAGTTTGTCTCCTTTGATTCATGTTTGATATTTTGAGCTAAAAACCCTGGAGACTATGCTGATTTTTGTACACCAATTTTCAAAATTACACTCAGTCTAGTCTTCCACTTGTTTTATCTCTGAAACAAAGTCCGTGACCCCCAATTTTTTTCTTATTCTGAAACAGGTATTTCATTATCTGTCCGAAGTCTATTGAGTAGCACATTTTTGCACAAAATGTGCTTAATACAACTTGTTGGATACAAGATGATTATTGGCAGCTTGTTATAATCCAATACAATGGTCATGGGATAATATTATTGTTAATAATGGCTTGCACACTGTAATAATTATTGACTAATTGTAGGGCATAATTCTCCTATAGTGCCCACAGGCTGATCATGGGTCAGCAAAAAACAAAGCGAAAAGCCATGAATAAACAACTTATTAACTTTTTGTTGTTGGCACCTCACTATCTCTACTTTTTGTGACTTAATTGGAACTCAATTTTTGCAAAACAAATTGAGTTTCTTTTTCTTGTTCCATTTAAACAGTGATTATTTAGAAATCCAAACAGATGAGGATAATGAAGAAAATCCAGTTTTGAACGAGTCAAGTCCACTGATCCATCTTGTCCACAGTGATGAACATGAGAGAACTGGAACAGTATTCTCATCGATATTCACGCTTGTGTCAACCATGGTTGGTGGAGGAATCCTGTCATTGCCATTTGCATTTCAACAAGGAGGCTTTATCATGACATCACTTATCTTATTGGCTGTCTTGATGGCTTCTACCCATGGAGCATTTCTAATAATAAACAGCAAAAGATATTGTCAGGGGAAAATTAAGAATGTTGAAGATGTGGCCAAGATTGCTTTTGGAAACAAGGGAAAGGTAAGAAAAAACCTGCATTGGTATATTGGATCTCTCATATGTTTAGATTTACTGCAGTATAGTAGTTGAGTAAATAATTCATTAAAAATAGCACTTGACCCCCTCGACTGATTTGCTTTGTTTCCTAGTCTGTAACATACAGTAATATTGGTGTTGTCATCAACCCATAACAAAATTCATTCTGGCTTTTGTTTATAGCTGATATAATGCATGCTCATGGACTAATTAGAGGCGGCAATATTTTCTGGTAATGCCCACGGGCTGATTATAGACCTGCAAAGACAAAGCAAAAAGCCATATCATTACCACTTATTATCCTTGAACATTCAGTCATTACATGAAAATCTTACACCTCAGCCTTGCCATACTGACCTTTTTATCACTCCGTACATTATACAGTAAGGTCTCCTTTTGAGATTTTCCCAGGGATAAAGACCTCACTCTTGGTTAATAAGTAGCAGGCCCGGATCCAGGGGAGGTGAAATGGGTGAATTTTCACCCCCTTTTTCTGAGCCCCCTTCTTTCTTTTTTTTTTTTTATCCCTCAAATATTGAAATAATATTTGATTTCTCTGACGTTATTACAAAAATTCAGCCCCCATTTCAAAATCCTGGATCCGCCCTTGAGTAGTTAATCTGTTAAGTTGTCTTGCACCCTTGCCTAATCATGTACAGGGATTTAGAACAGCAGATTATAAAGTCTACATATATGACTTCAGAAAGGATGGTATATTGACAAAGAAGAGAAGAAATCCTTTTTTAATGTCAAAGTGATGCAGCATTTTGTTCATGAATGTTTTCAGATTTTAACTCAAGTTGTTATTATTGTAACGCTGTTCCTGTGCTCAGTAGCATACTGGATTTTGATAACAGACCAGGTAAATGTTGTTCAGTTTATTCAATCTGTTACTAGATATCTGACAAAATGCTGTTCAGATGGGAAATTATCTCCAAATGGATTACATGTAGTACTTAATCATGGTTCAATTTTATCCTAAACCACTTGGTAAAATCTGGTGCTTTCTTTCTTTGCTTTATAATAATTTGTTATACATGTATGCATAATAATTTGTTATACATGTATGCATTATTTATAATTACCATACACCAGAACAAAGGAAAAGACCTTTATTATTATTATACCAAGGGTAAAAACTGAACTGCAACATTTATCCATCTGGGTCTGGAATGTAACAGTACTCCTAGTCGCATCATTACACAAAACCTGAATAAGCTGTGATAGTGTGGGCCACTGAAACCTCTCCTGCCAAACAGAATGTAACCTTAACTAACCTAACAGGTTAGACAGGTTTTCACCATCAGTACAAATCTTGTGTTCCTTAGATTGAGCCTATTATAGTCCTGTTGTGTGGGCCTCACTCATTCTGGTCAAAGAAGATCATCATTTTGACTATTCCAATGATAGTTATCTTTCCAATCACATTACTTAAGAGTTTGAGTGCACTGAGATTCACTTCAGTTCTCAGGTGAGGATATTTGTCTAATTTTCCTTGTGTAGGCAGGGCTTGAAAAAGGTGTCATTCGATTGTCTATAGGCTTGATTTCCAGCCGTTTTGGGAGGAGGATAAACAACTGCTTTGCTGCCTAAAACCTGATCTCTTCACTCGCTTAGCTATTCTACCCTGAAACTTGTGAGGTTGACTATTGGCATTAGTCTACCACACTCCCAAAATGGCTGGAAATCAAGCCTTGGTTGTCCAGGACAATTAAACTTTTTTCCAGGCAAGTAACCTTTCTCTCTCACTTGACGACTCCGCAAGGGATTAAGCAGGTTGTCTTCCAACTAAATCATTGAAGACTTACCCTGGGCAAGCAAAATTTGAGGACATCTTTCCCAAAGGGCAATCTAGAGTTCAAGTTTTTTTTTTGAGCCCTGAAGAGATACTTTGTTAACAGCAAAAATTGAAATATCATCGGGAGGACAAAGTTGATGCTGATCAGTGACACAGTGGTTACTATGAGTCATAGCCAGGGCAAATCTAGTGGGGGTTTGGGGGATTTGGTCAAACCTCAGGTTCAAAATAAAAATTTGGCCTCAGAATGCCATAAATCCCATTTCATAGGACCTTAATTTTAAAAAATTTGGGGGGATGCTCCCAGACCCCCCCCCCCCCTTCCCTGCAGGGGACCACCTTTGGTGCTATCTATCTTGAGTCCCCTTCTCTGTATCCACCCCGGCATAAAGTGTGGCTGGGGTTATTGTCTTTTTGGGAGGATACTACTGTAACTACTCCCACTGTGTTTCTCTTCACTCTAGAGTGTAAGCCGATTCAGGTAAATTAAAAGGGGAATGTACTTTAACCCTAGTCCCCTCAGACTAGTAGAACTATGAAAGTGAAGAATGATCATCGCAGTAAATCAATTGGCCATTTTTTACAGTTGTGTGCTTAGTTACCCGACCATGAATGCAGTCGAGGCTGGAGGTGACCGTGCTTTGATACAGACATCTCTGCTTTTCTCATGTAAATGCCAAGTAATTAACATAAAAACAACTTGATTTTCACAATAAAAGCAGTGAGGTCTGTATCAAAACAAGGTCACCTCCAGCCTCGCTGCCATTCAGAGGTCAGGTCACTAAGCCGACAACTGTAAATTGCTCTATTTGAGCATTTGGAAAGAAGAAGCCTGAAAAATCAGCGCTTCAGGGGATTCGAACCGGTGACCTGCGCAACACTGGTGCGATGCTCTACCAACTAATCAACAGACGTAGTAGTCTTATGCGTTAGATCTGACCCTAACTCGCGCTCTGATTGGCTCTCTGAGCCCTAATTCTTATGCAAATGAACCCTAGCCCTAACCCAAGATGGCGGCCCTCAACCCTAATGGCGTCACCTTGGTGACGTCATCCTTTCCCTAGTTCCCTATGACGTCATCCCTGGGACCCCTCTACCCTTCTATGACGTCAACCCTAATTAACATATCCATCATGGCGCCCTAAGAAGGTACCCTAGTTACCAGATTGGTACGTCAAATGAGTCTTATATTAGGATCATGACATGTTTGCTGACCCATGTGGGACTAGGCACTCTTTCACTTTAGTCACTGCGCATGCGCAGTGCATCCTGGTAAACCATAAGGTCAAGGGTTGTTTATATATGAGTCACGAAACGTCCTCTGACCCTTGTGGGACAGTTTGCTCTGTCCCCTTACTGAGTGCGCATGCGTAGTATAAAAAAGACTGCCCCGGCCAGGAATTGAACCTGGATCTTTGAGACCACAACTCAACGTCTTATCCATTAGACCAC
>JAHPZR010009154.1:0-10040 GCA_019787425.1 Platygyra sinensis | reverse complement strand
TAACGTTCTTCTGAACATGGACTCTGGTCGTCTTACAGGAGCTGTTTTTCTTGGATCACTCGAAAGCGTTCGATACAGTTGACCATAACCTTTTACATAAGCTTTAACTCGGTCTGACTCTCAAATGACACTCTAAATTGGTTCCAGTCATATCTAATGAATAGAAAACAAACGACGTCTCTTGAAGATGCACTATCTGTTTCTGCACCAATAACTGTTGGGTCCCACAATTAAGTATATTTGATTTGCATATCATTAAGTATATTTGATTTGCATATCATGCAAATCACCGTTGCACAGGCCACGCAACTATGTCGAAATCCCGCACATTAACTATAAAAATTTACGATATACCTTCGATAAATCCGTCGAGAAATTTGATGGAAGAGTATTTGTAACGCTTGCGGGGAGTCAAACTTCAAGATGCGTCGCTTAAAGCGTGTCTGCTAATTTGTGTCAGGACTATCTTACGGGTCGTCTGTGAGGTAGCAAGAATCACGGAAAACCAAGTTGACGGTTAACGGCAATTTAATGCTTCAAATAGTAACGATCGTAAACTGAAATAACAATATAACGAATTTCTAATCAATACACTTGAAATGCCGTGTAACATAAGATCAAAGAGGGGCGTGTAACAATCTGCGAGTCTACGTCGATAACGCGACAAAATAACAATGATAAACATAAACAATCATTATAAACTACGCTAAAAACTATTCGAGATTGTATAACAAATATAAAGGTGAACATTTGCGGCTGATTAACAGCCCAGAATAGCCTGGTCTTAAATGTGGGCGTTCACGATTACTCTCCTATTGAATCCAAGACAATTAAAATTGTATTATGTACGATTTTGTACATCAATGTGCTTTCGCCCAAAATAGAACAAACTAAATCTAAACAAACTGAAATAAAACTACAAAAATCACTTACATATCGGTCCCGCTTGTGCCAAGGTTAAGAAAACGAAGAACAGCGAAGGTAGAACTATTCAAGGTGAAATCTTACGAAACTCTGTTAAAAGGACGCTGAACTAAGCTTTTATATGCGCGTGGTGACGCTAAAAGGTCCGATTACAAAACCAATAGAAAACAAGATAAACATTCGTAAACACTGTAACTAGGTTCGTTACCAAGAACTAGGCACGCAATCAAGTTAATCGATAACTGATCTAATAAAAATCGAGACTTTGTGTAGTAACCTCAACAGTATTGGTTCCTAGCCCCATGTTAAGCCTTGTGATTTCTTCGGCTTTGTTGAATATTTTTTTTCTGAAACTTTCCACCACAATCTCTGCGTTGCACGAGCCAAGCAACTACGTCGATCGATGAAGAAAACTGCTTCGTGTAAGAAGGTGACAGAGTTACCCGGCTAGAACTCCTCACTGATTGGCCACAAAAATATTTTTCTGGCCAATCAGCGGGACGGAATTCGACCACTTCTGGAACTGGTTTGGTAAGAGTAAGTTCCCAGGGGCTCTCCAGCTTTTGAAGTAAACTTTCGCCCGAAAATATCGCTCGCCCGAAAATATTGTATCCTCCCGGCTAGTAGCCCCTGGGTTTCTGAGGATGTTGAAAGGTCTGACTCGTTTAAGTACTTGGGTGTGGTTATAAACCAAACTATGTCTTGGTCTGACCACATTGACACTATCAGTACAAAGATCAATCAAAGGATTGGAATGATATTTAAGAGAAAATGACTTCTTTGCCTCCACGTGCTAAGCTAACACTACATTATTGCTTAATCATTCCACTGTTTGACTATGGAGACACAGTGTGGGGTGACAAAACAGGGCTGCCAATAAGATTAGAAATAGACGGTGATATTTTGAAAGTAGATGGCTATGGGGACCAGAGGCCCCCACAAAGGCGAGGGGTCTGGGGGGGGGGGGGGGGCTAACGCCCCCAGCGGGGTACAGGGGGTGAAGCCCCCATAAGCAAAATGAATTTAACATTTGAGATTGCCAAAAATTGCCTTCCCTCAGAGAAATTTTAGCAAGTTTCACTTCCTGAAAAGAACAGTACTATTAATGATTAGTCAGTTGTTTTATTTATTTACTCTCAGTAAGTTTTGAACTGGATGACTGATAAAAAGTGAGTAGGCATCCCACCCCCCAAGAAAATTTTGAAATCTAGAGTCTTCCAAATGCCATTTTCAGGGTTTTCAAGAGGATCGAATTTCCCACCAGAAAGACAATCACAATCGAGAGCAAAAGCCTTTTATTAAGTCTAAATTTGCAGTAAGCGCTTCCTGCACCTGCTAGGGTTACAGAAGCCTAATACACATACACAAAAGGTTCACCGACATAGAAACCAGCAAAATCGCAGAAACCGGTAAGTGCCAACACAGCATAAGTGATTGAATGTTCAATAAACAGCTGTCAAATAGCTATGGACTAATTTCACCTCAAATATTACTAAAAATTTTTCCTGTTTTGGCAAGAAACCGGCTGAAAATACTAATAGCTGCGAAGTGACAGGGCATCCTGTAGTTTAACTTCAACTAAAACCAAAGTGGTTCTAGTAACTTCCGGCAAACAATGACATCTGTTTTATCCTGCTGTGCTACCAGGCAAAGGGCATTCCAGTTCAATGACTCTCTTGAAATGCTAATTAATTATACCAAGTTGTCTTGTGCCAAGGAAACAACACTTTTAGCCAGCCTTGTGGTTGAAGTGTTAAAATGCTGAACACTTATCTTTTGGCATCTTAGAAACAACGGTGAAAAAATTTTCCAGCGAACTCTCTTTGCAGCCATATTATCATAGGTAACCCAGGCTCACAGTGTGTGCCATGTTTCATAACATGGGTAAATATAGAGAACATATGAGGTGAAGTTTAGGTCTGAAAATTTGCTAGAAAATGGAAATAAAAATCGAGGAAACTTACCATGCGGCAAGTTGTTGTTGTCCTTAATACGTACACATGGTTTTGGGGGAAAATAGTCTTCATCCCCTTTCCTTCAAAGTAAAGTGGCAAGGTAGGAGGCTGACACCAAAATCGGGCTCCGATTAACCCAAAACAAACACGGTTTTTTTAACAGTGCATGATTGGCTCTTGGGGAAGAAGGGATTTTGGAAAATATTCTTAAGGGTGTAGTCGGATGGTGTGTTTTGTCTTTGAGCAATCTGGGTCTCCCTTCACTCCAGGTGCAGTGCCATTTTTCAATTGTGCCGTTAATGACAGCAACAGTATCAGGCCGCCATTTTAGTAGCTTTAGGTGACAACAACAACTCGCCGCATGGTAAGTTTCATCGATTTATATTTCCATTTTCTAGCAAACTTTCAGACCTAAACTTCGCCTCATATATTCTCTATATTTACCCATGTTATGTCATGCTGCACACACAGTTGAGCCTGGGTTACCTATAATATGATAAACGCATGTGGCTTTTCGGTCCCAAGCAATGTCACACTGAAATGTTATGTAACAGCAGAGAGAAGTCCTGGTAACTACTCGATATGCAGCATGGACTTATTTTTGTTGAGAAACCTACTTTGTCAATGTTTTTCTTGGAAGAAAAGCCCACAATTCAGAAATTAAGATGCTTTACAATGTACTTTTCACTTTCTATCAAGGATTATGAATCTGCTGGTCAGACTTGTTCGGTACCTAAACTTTTGGTGTCATTTCGTGAGTGAAGTAGTCGGCGATTTTCGTCAGAGTAACCGGCGATTATCACCAGCTGCCGGCTGCAAATGGCAACCCTGACGAAAATAATGACATGCTTATGGCTCAGCTGCAAGTTCTTCAAAACAAGGCAGCCAAGGCCCTGCTTAATTTACCACCAAGAAGTTTATCACCTGAGGCACTAGATCGTTTGGACCTAAAGACAGACAACACTTCCATCGCTGTGTTATGATGCAAAAATATCTGTCGGGGAAAATTGATTTTAAATTTGACATCAGATGCATCGATAGTTTTCATTCTTATTGAACTCGCAGAAGCAATGATTTTCACCTTCCTCACATGCGTACCAACTGGGGCAAGCAAACTTTTATCTATCAAGCCTCTAAGGACTGGAACAACTTAGACAATGACATTAAAAACATCAAGTCATTGTCCTTCTTTTGGGCAAAGCTTACAAATTTGTAAAAGATGCCTACATGTATCTAATTGCCGAGTCATTTTAATCTAGTTTAATATTGTAGAATCCATTTTTAGGCAATTTTATTTTATTTTGTAATTATTATTTGCAGGGCCCCACTGAAAACCACCAAGGCGAGTGGGCTCCCTGGATAAATATTACTATTATTATTATTATCATTATAATCATCATCATCATTATCACTATCATTATTATTATATATAAGTTATATATAAGTTAGTTACCGTTAAGTGGAACTGTGACATTAAAAAGAAATTGTACATCAAATAATTTGTTCACAGACACTCTAATGTGCAAAGCAATTCAACATGATATGAGAGCAAAAACATACATTGGAAGAAAAAAACATAACAATTCACAATGCAAGACTTAACTTACTTGGAGTAGTACCAATCAAGTTAAAAGGGTTTTTCTCCTTCAGGTAAACTGTTCCACAATTTTGAAAATGAGCCGTATACGTACACTGGTATCTGATATCCAAAGAAGCAAATGTGCTCAGAATTATACAGAACTTGTCTCCACCCTGTTCACAGAAAATAGGAAAAATAAACACCATCCAATAATTAGAAATTTGAATCTCTTCACAGCACCCACCTCCCAGACAGAGGGCATCCAACATAAATTTTGGTTTTAAAACGTGCTTGTTGTAGTACATAAATAAATACTAGAAAAATAAAACAATCAAAACATAATGATCAATAAAACAGAGACCAATGCTGTGCTGTACAGATCAAGTTTTGCCACTGTTTACAGCAGAAAAGGGTCACCCCAAAACGCAGACCATGCAAACTGAGTGCTTTTTTTTCTAACACTTAACTCATGTTTTTTGGTTCTACAGTTACAAAACAGGGTTCAATATGTCCTAATGTTTGTCATTTATCCACAGGTCACACAAACTCAACATCCGACTGTTGATTCAATAGATCTTGTTTATAAGCCTATATATGTTTAATAAAATTAATAACATTTTTAAAAATACCTTTGTGGATCCTGTCTGGGGAATTATTTCATCAACAATGTCTGCAACAATAATTTAATACTTAACAATAATATTTTTGAAGTATCAGACAAAAAGAATGCAAAGTGATACAAGTCATATAATTAGAGCATATAACATGATAAAAAGCTGTCAATGATTATTTTGATCTGTTCCAATCAACTCCTTAAAACACAAGATAGATAAACGTCCTCTTTGCATAGAATTTCAATAAAAGTTGTATGAAACAACAGAACAGAGTATATTAAATTTAACTAGGCCTGGGGCAAGCCCAGTTCTTAATGTGGACAATTTCTTGTTGTTGAGTTCTGTTTTGATCATGCCATCACTCCTGTTATAACTGAGAAAATTTCTTAACCTTGATTGGCTGCATATATAAGAGCAGGCCAATTAATCATACATTTTAAATGTTCACTGCAGTGCAAATGTATGTACACCTTAAGGCTAAACTATGCAATTTTGATAGAATTTTCAAATATCACTTGTAGTGTAAATTCTCTATCGCAGTTGCAATCATACAAGTAATTACTACCTGGTATACTAAAATAAAATACATGTGGTATCTGCCTAAGCTTAAAGAGCTCAGATTTTAACTTCTTCAGTTGTAATCTTAAGAAACTGAATACATTTATTGACATGAAGTCCTGTTTTTCAGAGTGCAATAATTATGCTATAAATCTTGTTGTGTTTTGATATGTGAGACAAGTGCTTTGTGAATCATTGACAGAGGAAAATTAAAATATTTTCCGACTGCTGTAGAATGTAACTGCTCAAGGAAGGTGAAATTGCCAATTGATGTTTCTGGGATTCCAGCGACAGAACATTTCAGTCACTGAATTTTATGTAACAAAACCCTAGAACTCAAAAACAGCTAGTGAAACGTGTGGTTGAAGTGGTAATATGATCAAATTTTTACCCCTTGATTTTTTAGGTGTATCACATAGAATTCCACGAAAGAAAAAAACTGCAGTTTACAGTTTGCCATGACTGTATCTGCATTAGTTCAGGAAATATTTAACTTTGAAAATGAGTAAAATATGCAAATGAGATGACTGATGATGTCTTACACTCAACTCAACAATATTATCTCAACTATTGAATAAAGCTATCATGGCCAATTTGCAGCACTGACCACTGAAACTTGGTAGGCTAGTAGTTCAATAGGAAATACACCTATGGCAATAAAAACTTCTGTTCTCATGCCAACTCACTCTTTTCCAGTCCTCACCCACTTGATTTCAGTATGTTAGTGATGTTCAGCTCAAAAAACATTAAATGAGACCACAAACTCAAGCTAACATATTTATATGCCTGCTGGATCATCCATATGAGGTACCGTTAGCAAATATCAAAAGGGAACACCAAACGCAGCCAGAAAACCCCTTAATATTGAGGAGGTCTGAAACCTAGTATGTTGCCATGGTAACAAAACTGTTAAGCTTGCATTGTGAAGCACATTTAGTACAATCTTACTGCAAATAAAGAATCAAACTTTTCTGATAAAATTGGCTGATACCTTTCTTCGCCAAATTTGATCAAAATTTTGTTGAGTGTACGTGTGACCTCACCAGCCACTTTAATTTGCATATCTAAAAAACTTGGATATCTTTGGAATGACTTGGAAAAGAGATATTGAAATAGTAAACTGCATTCCCATACAAACTACTTGTTTCTGTTTAAAAATGGCTTACAAACATGCAAGTAGATTAAGGAAAGATACAGTTTTCGTCATAGTACCATTTTATTAACAACAGATCTATCTAGTGGCTAAATTGCCGAGTGAAAGCCTCATTCCTATAAATGCTTTTGCCTCCTTTTTCAGGCATTTCACTACAAAACAAGAATTGAACATTTGCAGTTTCAAATATTATTTTATCATCACGGAATGCTACATGTACTTCTGGTTATAAACAGTAAACTGGGTGCATGATGGCACTCTCATTTTGTCAATAAACTATATGTAATCCCCAATAAATTTTACCAACCTCTAGGCTGGTCAGTGTCATGATTTGACCCACTTGCCAACATTTGATCAATTCCAGAGTCTGTAGTCTCCCCATCAGACACAGCCGTAATCAGCTACAGGAGTCAGAACAGATTAGAATGAAAAAATATTAAAAAATGACTACACAATTATGAAACTTAATGTAATGCCACATTCCAGTTAAACCCTGTTACTTCGAACTCTCAGGGGAAACAAAAAATAGTTTGAAATACCAGGAGTTTGAAACTACTGAAAATAATAAATGACCGAAGGGCAAATCCAAGGAAACTCATTTTGAGATCAAAATAATGGGGAATTTGTAATAATTGAGTTTGAATTAGCAAGGTCCAACTGTACTAGTATAAAGCATATGACAATAGCCCTTAGTTAATCAAGTGATTGTAAGTCACTTATCATGATAATTATGTTCATGTCCAAATTATAATCAGTGAAAAACTAAGCTTGTCACCTGAGAGCAAACAGTATAATAGTTTATATGTTTATAAAAGAAAGTTCGAAAGGAAGTTTTTTCGTGGAAGTCGAGCTGTGATTCAGCTACTTTTAAATTATAATTTAGTCCACTAAAAAAACAATTGGCAAACTGGCAATTTAATTTATCAATAATTTGCATCAACCATGTTCAGTTTTCAAAAACAAATAAAGCTAGCTATTCAAATGTCTCAGTCAACGAGATAAAATGAGAGTCATTTGCGAGCTAGATGATGTTTTTTCTGCCATTAATTTTGGTGAGCATGTATAAATTCACTGAGGTACTAGAATTAAATTTAAATATTGATTTGGATTTGGAGAACTTCCAATCCATCTCAAAGAACTTATAGCATATATGCTTTTTCAAAAACGACTGAGCATTATTTACTGTCAGACCAACACCAGAAATAATTAATTTTCATTCCTGAAAGTACATTGTAAACTCTTGCTTTATTTCTCTGTCAAGTGACATTGCTTGTCAGGGGCTTACGGTACTTTGCAAAACAAAACGAAACGAAATGGAACTTTGCAAAATTGTACTTTGCGAAACGGTACTTTACAAAATGGTACTTTGCGAAACAGTAGTTTGCAAAACGATACTTTGCAAAATCATTAACTATAAGATCTATGGCTAAACAACGCAATTCGAAGCAATGCAGAAATCGTGAGCCTTCAAGGGGAATAGGAAAAAAAAGGCCTTAAACAAATAAAGAGCTTGCTCAATAAAAGTGTTCCAGAATCTTCAAGGATATGCAAGCTGGTAGCCAATTACAAAGCCACTCTTGTTTCGAATCGGAATGGCTTTGTGTTTGTTTCCCATGGAATTTTATGATGCATAGGCCTTATTAGACTTGTAAACACCAAGTGATGCCAAAAAATGTGAAGGGAAATCTTTGTTTTCCTGTCAAAATAACAAGAACAAAGCTAAGTCAACGGAGAGGCCATCTATAATCATTAGACTCTTATCAGGTGCTAGTTTTATTGTCACAGGTGTTCATTTTATTTCGTGATCCAGCATGTTGGCGTTTGCTTACTTTCTCAATGTTCAGGACCAAGGAGACTAAATCATCTGACCAAGTTCAAGTGGCAAAATTCAGCACAAAATACTTATATCTAGATTGATAGGGCTACACAACTACCAGCCCCTCCCCCTCTACAGTCCCTGATTCTTGTGTGTTGCTTGCTTTTGGTTGCCAAACTCGGTTTGAAGGCATTAATATACATATCCTTTTCACCCCCATCTCCCACCACCACTAAGCCATTTTTTATAACAATACAGGTTAAATAGATTAACAAACTCAATGTAACTGTAACTGTAACTCTGACTGTAATGTATGGAACAATGCCATATTTTACATCAAAATAAACTCTGATAATGATTTCAATGACACGTGCAGATTATAATAGCTATAACTCTAACAATAACATTTTAAAAACAAAACAATTTGGAACAATTCGTTTTCCTAGCTGTAGTTCTTAAATTCCACTTGTCTGGCAAAATTGAATAACGACTATTTGCACTAACGTAATCGTATATCAAACATTTAGTGTGTTTAGTGAACTGAAATCTTGATCATGATTTACACAACGTGAAGCAAATCTCTCAATATTAATGAAACATGCTGTTATTTTGATATGCAGGCCTTATCCCATTTATTATATGGGTCGCACAGCTCTTGATATATCTTCTGAAATCTGTTCCAATTTATAGAAACTGACCAATGAAGATGACAAACTTTGCATAGTCTTCCAGCCAATACCATTAAGGATTAACTATCGACCAACAAGCACTATTTGCTACCACCAGAGGCTTTTATTTACAAAAAGATAACTCCTGCATGCCTTGCATGCCTATGTTTCTTATAAGCCCCAACAAACTACATATTTTCTGAAAGCTTAATAGTTCCAGACTATGGCTCATTCCTTAAAAAATCTCAAAATCGTATGAGAGAGCGTAACTGAGATGTTTTTTGCGAAAGCATATGTCTGCGTAAATTCAACTCTAGCCCCAAATGAGGGGAAGAGAACGATAAACATCGCATTTGGCTTTTTGACATGTTCTACTAAAAACCGTGTCTTAGAGTTTTGACATGTGCATTAATTTTGTTCTTTTGTGACAATAGGATAAAGTCAGAGGGGGCAAATCATCAGCACTTCCTTTAAAAAAAATGACGATTATTTGAAAATGGAAAAAGAAAACAAAAATCATCGATACAGTTTTCAAGGAAAACTATCTGACAATAAACTGGCCAAATTTCAGCTAAATCAGTTCAGGGGCTGCCAACTTGGAGTTAAAAACATAAGCTTAACTTTCCAAAATTTTCATTGCGAGAAAACGAGAAAAACGTATTTACCTAGCTCTTATTAACCGAGCAGGAGGTCTGTGCACACGACCGAGGTCAAGATTCTCCCATACAGACCGACTTAGCTCGGTTAATAAGATGTTTATTATATGGCAAAGA
>JAHPZR010009152.1:55000-58728 GCA_019787425.1 Platygyra sinensis | reverse complement strand
GTCGTAGATGGGTTAGCCCTTTATAGGGGACGTTTAGACTTGGCCCAAGTCACAGTAAAAGATGAAAGTAATTTGGTCCCGTAGTAAGCAATTGGAGTGATAACGGTGCCATTAAGTGCAAACAGTGCCGCCTCGGAAGGGCAACCACATGCTGGCGTCTCCATACAAAAGCTAAGCTCTATAAATTTGGGGTGAAAAACTGTTTAAACGAATAACGCGGCAAGGAAGAACCACCCAGACCTAAATCTCGGGCGATGTGCTTTTTGTTCCTTATGAAATTATCTATCATATACGTGCTTCGTGACTTAATTTATTTTTTTGTTGGACTAATTACGATTGTTATTCTCGATGCAAACCACTCAATAACTTGCAAACAGTTTGTAATCAAGCAAGCCGGGTCCGGTGTCGCCAAAATGGAAAGCGAGTGAAGCATAGATGTTCAAACGGAAAATTTCAGTTCATAGTTTGTCCCCGGAAGGTAAAACTAGTTAAAGTATTTGCAGTAGAACTAAGGAATACAGCACATGGAAAATCGCATCTGAGGTGTAAAACATTTGGCCGAAGCGAAAACAGCACAGTCACTCTCTTTAAAATACCAACTCTACTTGAAATATCTTCCTAATAACACGTCCTAACCAACTTAGGGACGTTCTATCCAGTCAAGGGATTAGTAAGAATAACCCAAAGAAAGCTGGGTCGAGAGCTCGATTGATAGTCGCAGTTGCTCACACAACTTTAAAAGCCGTTGTGAATTTTTCGGGGGGAGGGGGACTAAATTTCACAACTGCTGTAAGTTTGTGTGCAAAACTGCGATGATCAACCATGTCTTCATATAACATTGAGATATGATCATCGCAGTTGTAATTACAATTTAAGCAACCTGCACATTTTAGCCCGAAAAAAATTTGCAATTGCTTAAGTTGCTATTACAACTGCGATGATCATACATCGATTTCATCTGTAATACCTGTAGTTCAAATCAACTTCATGTCTTCATATCTTTCTCCGTACTTCAAATATATGATCTTTCATATATTCACCTGAAGACCGAAAAAAGAAGGGCAAAATGAACAAATGTCACGAACCGTGAGAGTCCTGTGGGCCCGTCAAACCCCATTTTACACTGCCTTGTTTGACTCAAATATCTCGCCTATCGTACATCTTGGTGGAAATTCCATTCTCTCCCCAACCTTCCTCTGCTTAAAAAAATCAAGATGGCGGCCAAACATTTGGCCAATAAATAGTGCCATGTGCTTCCACTGTTTAGCCTGCGCTAAAGCCTAGAACGTGTCCACAAACAATTCCTTTTTAAACCCCTCTCGAAGTTCATTTCCACGATCGCTTTCTCTCCCTAGGTATTCCCAAAATGAAGTAGGGGAAAAGTGCGAACTGTTTATGTCTGCCAAAATAATACTGGCTTACGCTGCTTATGTTAGTCTGTTCACAGATGTTTCTGTTAACTTCGAGTTTTTTTCGTCGTGCGCGCGAGAAACACTCAATACTACTCAGCTTGAGGTTGTAGAGGTGCTTGGTATTTAGTGTCAACATTTGCACTAGTTTTTCCGTGCGCATAGCCGTAGAGTCTAGTAAACAGGCAAACGGAGGCACTTGGCTCAGTCATTTGCTTTTGTTTGTTTTTGCGTCTCTTCCTTTTTTTCTTGGCCTTGCCTCGGTCATAATATTTGCTGGTTGTAGCTCTGGTGAGGCTGGAACATCATGCAGAATGGCTTGACATCATTAATTAGTATAATACACACTCAGTGATCTTGGTGTTTTAAGCAATCTGATTGGTTCGCTATCTCTGGCTAATGAGGCATTATTCACCCGCTTACCGAGTGAATAATGTGTAGGCCAAACACAAGATAAAGCATACTTTTGAATAAAGCATACTTTTGATTCACACTGATTTGAACGGTGTCTAAGGACCATTATTCTAGACTGTCACGAGGTTTTTTCGAATATTAACTATAGATTTTCCATGTTCAAAGATTCTGTAAATGGTTTCGCAAATTCACGCATGCTTTGTACCGCTTGCACGTTTTCCACGCATGAATTGAGAGGTCAATTAGATCGATTTTTAATGGTTTCCTTCTGAAAATGTTGTTGAGATCACTTCCTGTGTATATACTAAAACAATTATTCTTCTCATCTCGGTGAATAGTGGCAGAATATTTACCGAGCCGCGAAGCGGTAAATAGTGGCAGGAATATTTACCGAGCCGCGAAGCGGCGAGGTAAATATTCTGCCACTATTCACCGAGATTGAGAAGAACAATTGTTAATTATTCATAATAGGCGAAGTGGCAAATTTAAATGCGAACGCGCGTTCAATAGGCCAGAATAAGAGAAGAAAAGGCCCAAATTGGTTAAATGGGGTTGACAAAAATCGCTTTTCTGATTTCCTGACACTCTAAAATAGAATTCGGCATACGGCTTTTGGAAGAGTAATGATTAAACTACAATTTGAGCCTAAACCAAAGGAGATTTAGGAAGTATAAGGACTATATCTTGGCTGAAACGAAAAATTATTACTCTAGATTTCTGAGACATTGAAAGTAATACTTCTTCTAGTGCAAGAACTGTTCAGTTACCAAAACGTAACCGATAACTGCTCTATTGACCTACGCGTGATCCTTCTCGGACCGTCATTTAATGTCATGCAAACGCGTAAACTTAGAAATTCAAATGTCCTCTATAAGAAAATGATTAAACCTATCGAGCTTAAACGTCATAAAACGCCAAGTTTTGATAAGGTCTTATGTCTGATGACACTAAAACGCCAGTAGGATTGCTAATTTGTAATTTTGGAATATAATGACGTCACATGAAAACTAAAGAATAGTATTGTTCCTTCTTATTATGGATGAACGATCATGAGGTCATAACTAGCCTGTTCCAGGCACCCTGTATATGGGGGACGAGCGAAAGAAAAGAGGGCAAGGGAGAGAAAAAATGACGGTGGACTACGGCGTTCCTCGCGTTAGTCCTCCCTCGTTTTTTCTCTCGCTCGCCCCTTCTTCTTTCGCTCGTTTCCAACTGCCGGGAGCCTAGAACAGGCTAGGTCATAACGAGGTCACAACTCGCGCTCCCCAATAAGGCGCCTGTACTGCAGACTAGTGACATGGTAGTTTGTAATTTCTTGTCACGGGTTCTAGTCGATTTGTGAAAATAACTGCAGCTTTGTTCCTGCAAATTAAAATGAAATAACTATATTTTAATCATATTTTCCTTTAACTGCTGTTAAAAAGAGTATATTATGGACTCTCAGCCGTCAAAAGGTGCTTAGAAAGATCCTTAAGGACCCATATTCTTTATTTCTTTAGTAATATTAATATTCTCAATTTATTTTTCAAACTGCTAAATAAAGAGCGACTAAAATTTCCTTTTTGCCGTTCGCCGTATGTTTGCCGTAAATGTTATTCTTAACCTTTCTGCCTTTATTTACTTTTCTGACCCTAAGTTGCCAACGAGGTTCGGGGCGAAAAGTTCTGAACCTCTAGCTCCATAATTAAAAACTGAAGATCAGTAACAAGTTCTGGAGTATTCGCAAGGTTGACCGAATGATGTCACGTTGCATTCGAAATGGAGAAGCGAAGAAAGTTAAAAGAAAGATATTTGAAATAGGAGTTTCATCTTTACTATCTTTTTTTCTTTCATTTCGAATGAAGTGGACATAATTCGGTCAACCTTGCGAATACTCCAGAACTTGTTACTGATCTTCAGTTTTTA
>JAHPZR010009152.1:25000-50000 GCA_019787425.1 Platygyra sinensis | reverse complement strand
CACAGCTCCAGACCGCCCTTGTCAATTGAACGTAAGAATTCGATGGCTTATATATTCAAATGAAAAGTCATTTGATCTGCCATATGGTAAGTGTAAAGATTTGCACAGGCCGAGAACATTTTAGAACTGATTTATTCAAGATCCCAAACTCAGACTACACGCAACTGAGACAAAGCTCGTTGCATCATTTACAATAATCACGTGATAATCATGAGGCATCTCGGCACAGTAAGCACTGGAGTCGCAGATTACAAAGTGTGCGCACGCGCCCTGCGAAAGGTAACATACATGCATAAACTTTATTTCGTCACGAATTTTGGAATAACTACAGGAGCTAATGTCTTCGAGACATTACATTCGAAGCTAAAATACGTAGCATATACAGATACATACTAAATACATAATACTAATTAACTAATATAATTAATTTTGCTGTGTACGCGAACTTTTGTGGGTACGTACGTATGTATGTATGTATGTATGTATGTATGTATGTATGTATGTATGTATGTATGTATGTATGTATGTATGTATGTATGTATGTATGTAACAAAATGTTTCAAGTGACTACTCAGATCTTGAGTACATATGTACTCAAGATCTGAGTAGTCACTTGAAACATTTTGTTATAACTGCTCCTTCATTGTAGAGCACTATATTGGCTCCAGCGGTGATCAGCACCTAAACTGAACTATGTATGTATGTATATATGTATGTATGTAAATCTTTATTTAAACACGGGAAATCATCAGTTAAGCTTAAGTTAAAAACTAAAACTAATTACAACTGCTTTACATGATTGCCGTGTGGGAATCCGATATATCAGCTACCTTCTTGATATTTCGCTTAAAATGCTCAACGGATGCAGCATTTTTTAAGTTTTTGGGCAAGTTATTCCATAGCATGGCCCCGCTGTAAGAGAAGCTTCGTTTCAAATAATTGGTGCTTGGTTTGGTCAGGGTCAGCCTTCCCTCAGAGTTTCTTAAGTTATAAGCAGAGTGACGCTGAGAGAAAAGACTTTGTAGATATTCCGGAGCAAGGTCATTCATGGTTTTATACATCATTAAGGCTTTTTGTTTCTTTCGTCGAAGAGATAGCCTCTCCCAGCTGAGGGTGGAGAGAAGGTTGTTTGAGCTCGCATCAAAGGGTGATTTAGTAATAACTCTGGTTGCGCGATTCTGTAATTTTTGGAGCTTATCACTCAAGTAACCACTCAAACAGTCCCAGACGGGGCTGCAGTAATCAAAATGAAGCATAATTAAGGTGTTATAAATTAGAATTGCAGTTTCTTTGGATATAAACGGCCTCACACGTTTTAGGGCGCCTATAGCTGAAGAGACTTTCTTGCAAATCTCTTCAACGTGCTTACCCCAAGAGAGTTGAGCATCTATGGTAAGACCCAAGGATTTGGTATGAACGACTCTCTTGATAATTTGGTCATCAATTCTGATTTCTATATCGTCACATTGGGCAGATAGTCTTTGTCTTGATCCAATAATCATTAGCTCTGTTTTAGCAACATTTAGACTGAGCTTGTTAGCTTTCAGCCAACAGCTAAGGTTATTTAATTCAGGGGTTAGAGCTAGCTGAAGCTCTGTTAACGTCTTAGCAGATAACGTAAGGTTGGTGTCATCGGCAAACATGCTTGGTACGGCGCCCCGCAGGGAGTTTGGAAGATCATTAATGTAAATTTAAAATAGCAAAGGACCCAATATGCTACCCTGCGGCACGCCGCAACTAAGGGGACGAGCAGATGATAGTTTGCCACTGACACTACATCTTTGGGTTCGGTCACTTAAGTACGACGAGAACCATTTTATGGCTGCCTGATCGACACCCAAGTATGACATCTTACGTAAGATGATCTCATGATCAATGGTATCGAATGCCTTAGTAAGGTCAATAAAGACAACGCCATTTAGAAGGCCATTGTCGATGTTTACTGACCAAGCATTTGTTGCCTCAAGCATAGCCGTGAGCGTACTATGTAGAGAACGGAACCCTGATTGGCAACCCAGTAGCATTTTATTATCATCTAGATAATGGAAAAGTTGATTATAAACAATTCTTTCAAAAACTTTCGAAATTATAGGGATTACAGATATTGGCCTGTAGTTGTAAGGGTCCGATTTAATGCCCTTTTTAAAAAGTGGAGTCACTTTGGCCGTTTTCCAATCGTTTGGATATATCCCAGTGACAACAACAACAACAACTTTATTTGTACCCAACATAATACAATAGTACTAAACAATATAAGTCAACAAAAATATAAATGAGTACTAGCTGCCCCAAATAACCATAGGGGCTAGAAAAAAGGGCAGCTATACTTAGGTGATTATAGAATAGAGTGAGAATAGACTTTGAGAATATTGAGGTAAGAGAGGGTGCGACGATATTAGCAGCCATTTTCAACAATTTACTCGGAATCATATCAAGACCGGTGGCTTTCTTTTCATCAATTTTCGACAAAATGTTAGAAACAATATCAACACTCGGAATTTGCAGAGAAAACGAATGGTCAGTGGGCTCTAAATAAGACTCAGGATTAGAATCGACAACAGGAATATCTTGTGCTAATACTTGCGCAACGTTTGTAAAGTGATCGTTAATAGTTTCCGCAATGTCCATAGGGTTACTTGCTATTTTATTATCTACCTTGATCTCCAAAATATTCGTTGACTTACCAGTGGATATCAATCAAAAGAATAATAAGTGAAGTATGAATAAGCAGTTATTTAAGCAATAAACCACGCTTTCTTTGTTTTTCGTGCGCAATAAATCACATGGGGAAAACGTCTGTGATCACTAGCCGTTTGGCAGACGGAATTAAAAGCTGTTTGACTGTGCTCCCAACATCCCAAGTGGCTATTGCTTTTACCTTTAAATTAAAAGATAAGTTTTAAGGATCGTTAGAATTGGTTCTGGCTCAATTATATTGGGAATAGCTAACGAGCACCCATAGATTTGCAATGCTTTGGACCAAAATTAATCGCATCTCGTAGCGTGGCCGAGTGATGTAAGGCACTGGTTTTAAGCACCAGCTTCTTCGTAGGCGTGGGTACGAATCTCACCGCTGCTAAGTTTCATTTTTTGCATCAGACCTTGGCTCGATTGAAACACCAAGGAACGCAAATAAAACGCATAGGCGCCTCCCCCTAATTTTCACCCCAAATATCCTTGCTTTCGCGCTTTTCCCGAATGCTACAATACCCACTGCGTTAATTCAGTTTTGTTCTTTCGTGGCCTCTCCACACGAACGATCTCCCCCCCCCCCCCACCCCCCTTGTTCACGGTAACCCAAACGGTAAGTTCCTCGATTTAAGATTCTTTCAGAATGGAGTATTTTTATGCCGATCAGGGGCTCATCACCAGGAGCCTGCAACTACCCCATATTCCGGTCACGGCGTTTTCACAGACCGATCTATTTTTAGTTTGAATTTATCTCGAATTCAGATCCCCATAGGAACCTCAGTGACCAATTACAATCACAAGCACGGACTGTTGGCATGTGCTCATATAGGCTGGAACCGGCTGGATTATGCCGCGTGAAAAATATCTAAAAATAGACTGGTTTGTAAAAATGCCGTTGTTTTGGCTTAGTATGGGAGCTGCAGGCTCCTAGTAATGGGCTCCTGGCCGATACATTGAACGAAATTGAACTTGGGAGCTCTCCGTGTGGCCGCACTAGTTTACTGAAGATGATATGACGTACAACAAATAATCCGGTATCAAACTTTGCCTATTGTTATGGTTAGGATTTTTTTTAAGACAATGAAGCTATTGTTGTTGGTCCGTAGGGATTTTTCTACTCGGTGTCGCGAAATAACACTCAGTCGAATCCAGTCGGCAGATTTTCGGTGATGACATGTTTGATCCTAACGGGAAAGTACTTGGGAAAAATCACAGACTAACAAGGGGTGAGCTAGTACACGCACGCTACTTCGACCTAACTGTACTGCGCTTTTTATTAGAACGTAGTCAGGTCCTAAGTAAAAAGAATAATTTAGAATCAGCTCGTGTTCTTGGGAGCAAGTGGCTGGGAGTTATCAGAAAAGCGACTGCTCGGTAATTGCAAGCAGCTGGGAAAGCATTATTTTAGTTATGCGATATACGCTTTTAATTTGTTTCGCTTCTGACTTACAAAAATTGGAATTGACTTCTGTTTGAATTCACTTCATTGTTTTAATTGCTCTCTCAATTCGAAGGCCCCTGCTCGCGCTGTCATGAATTAATGAAACTGCGTCGTCGTTTGAGTTTTCAACTGTTTATTTTTAGCTCTGAATTCCTGAGTGGCACGGTCATAATGTTCGAGAAGTCGCACAGAAATAATATTCGTCGGATGTTCCCGTTCATATGACCTGACCGCGTCTAAACAGCGCGGGTTTCGCTAAAAATTAAACTTTGAAAGCATTTCTGTACTGAGTGCTGTTGATGTGAATACCGTCGAAGATTGTGGATGTAACACTTATCGCTTCCGAAGATATTTGAATTTCGCGCTCGGTGAGTTTGCTACGCGCCGGTTATTCCTAACCTTTGTCTTCCGCACAATAGAAACCCTTTCCGTCAAACAATAGATAATGACATAAAAGGAGCAAAAGCTTGACTTACAAAGAATGTATTGTCCGGCCAAAATCCTAACCAAATATTTGATACCGGGGCCGCGGGCAACTTGTGAATTGGCATTTCTTGGCCACTTTTTCTGTGAAGGTTTTAATAGAAACTCAGATAAAAGTTCTGAGAATAACTAGACATCACGTCTTTTGTACACGCTCGACGCACTTAGCAAACTTATTAAAACTGTAAAATAGTTGTTACTAAGAAATAAAATCTCTAAAATTTGCGGGAGTCCGATATATATTTCGATCAACGATCCTCGTCAGTCGTCCTCCATTAAAAATACGTCTATCGTTCATGTAAGAGACATTAAAAAGGTCCACGCTTAATTTTTAATTGTTAACAATGTCCATGGTAATTAAATTATCATTTTCGGCAAAGGTGGGGTGAAAAAGGCGGCTCATTACTGGTAAACGAAAGATACATAGCATAAATGCTGATCCGAATGGTGAGGGAGCAGAGAGAGGGGAAAATGTTTTCGCCAAGAGATATACTCGCTGTGATGGTGAAAGCAAGAGGGAAAATTTGAGAATGTGACGAGTTTTTTATACTGACGGACATTTAACAAATTGACGTCAGTTTTTTCTGCGTCTGTCCTGTTATTGATCATGAATTTCGTCATCACATTTTCAAAGTGGCTGTGGATCCACGAGGCGATAGCCGAGTGGATCCGCAGACTACTTTGACAATGTTATGACGAAATTCATTATCAATAACAGGACAGACGTATTAAAAACTGACATCAATTTGTTTTTTACGATAACAAATTGTCGAATTGCCCGCTCTCGCTTGCTGACGCGTCGCATGAATTTTAAATTCATGTGTATGTCCGCATATGGACAATAAAAATTAGCCAATGAGCGCGCGTGAATTTCTGCAGTTATCGTAAAAATGAAACTCTTTAACATGATTGGCTGTTATGTCACATGACAGACCACCATCGGATCAACAAATATGTGTCTTGCATACAATAGGTCAATTAATCGACATAAATAACATCAATCATGTTATTATAAAAAATCAACTGTACAATTTCACGCTGCGCTTTTAATGGATTGTCGACTAATTGTGTACTAGGAAAGTACTCATTTTGGCGCAAGAATTTATCTCATAAAACCTTCGTTTTTCAGTTATGAAATACCTTACCGCAGACAAATTAAATGTGGCAATTTATTGTTTTTTTGTCTTTATTCACAGTTGTAAACCTACAATTTGAAACATTTTTTATTTAGCAACAATGATGAAAACTTTAATTCTCGACGGCTATCATATTGAGGTTCAAAGGCATTGTTCACGAGAACTTCTAATATTAATATTCACCCTTTCTATCATATTGGTCTTCAACATCTAACTTGAAAAACAATAGCAAAGCGCTTGTCTGATTGTGCCCTTTACTGCTTGTCTGACTTCTTCTAGCTTCCAACAGTAAAGAATCGGGTTTAATGACGAGTTTAAGAAAACTAAAGTGACTGTATAAATCCAAGCGCTAGGAAAAGTTGAAGGTGGTCTGCTAGCCGCCTCTACACAATAAGGTAGATAACAAGCGACCAGCGTCATTTGCAGCCATATTGCAGTAGACACTGCCTTTTTGTATCGCGCTATGTTCAGTTGATTTGTTTGCTCCGGTTGTTGAACATGGTCTTGTATTTGATTTTGATGATGACGGAGGGTGAAGAAAATCTTTGTGTAAGAAAAGGTCGCGATTACTAGACACAGACATGTTACTATGATACCACACCAAAATACCAGAAGGCGATTCCAAAATCGAATTGCCGAAACGACAGTGCTCACTATCCAAAAGGTAATAACGATCACGTAGGTTCGCTTTAAAGTTACAGTTTGTCTGTATCTCAGTCCCAACAACAGTGCAAGAAGTCTGTCCACGCTTATTGTAGTCAGAGTTCCAACCGAAACTCCACACAAGAGATAACGTGTTACAGACTGTGCTATTCCAGCGTAGCGACAGATATTCCATTGTTTATTGACTTGAGACATCCAATAAATAACGGAGAGAGGCTCTGCAATAAGACCAACACAGAGATCAGTTGTTGCAAGGTTACGAAGCAAGAGTTTGGACGGCGGATGAAGTGAAGACTCCTTGTGAAGGGCAACTAGGATCAGAGCATTCCCAAGAAATGCAGCGACAGAAAAAACAGAATTTAAAAATGAAACAAATGTCAACTGGCCGTGCTGCCCGGGAGTTAAATCTAGCGAACAAATTAACTCTTCGAATGTTTTCTGCTGTCCATCTCTAGTAGAGTTTGGTGCTGCCATGTCGATCTGCAGGATAGCTATTTGTAGTTTATATGGAATCACTAGCGAAGCTTCTTAGCATAGCGTACTGAAGTTTTGGAGTTGCTTGTTACCCAAGTAACTGAGGAACAATCCCAACGCATTTTATAGGCATTGTCGTGTCCTCAAACATGTCAGTACATGGATGACGATTGGCAGTATGAAAAGAAAACTTAATCACCAAGCAGCTGGTTTAGTGTTATGCTCTGAATTAGACCGACTGGTTTTTCTTCACGAGCTTCAAACGAGAGAGATAACATGTGTAGTTACACATTCTTGTATTTAAAATATATATATAATGAAACGCTTTTATGTGATTGTTGATTCTCAACCCTAAGAAAGCGTTTCGTTTCAGGTTTTTCGCAACACAGAAATTTGTAGTTTTTGCATAGGGAAAAATGCTCTGACAATCATTAATTATTCATGATCAGCGAACCGCAAATACACGCTCTGAAAAGCCCAAAATAAGAGACAAAAGAGCAACAACTGGCCCAGTAACGTTGATAAAACACGGAGTGTAGGCAAAACTTATTAATTATGACTAAAAATGCTGAACTGTCACTGTCCCACCCAACAAGCTTCTGGATCCCATGGAAACGGGGAAATGCCGAGAACTCGATAGTGCATGTCAGATTGTACTCCGGCCAGTTTCCCTGGGGCAACGTCACGCTATATTAATTAATAACTTTAATAAAGTGGAAGAAGTTATTTTTTAGCGATCGTGAAGGATTTATATAACCTTTCTAGCAGTTCTAGTAGTTCCTCTGTAAAATAAAATTTGAAAGTGAATAATTTCAGGCTTAGGTTATTATTTAAAATGATCTTCCAGGCACGGGGCTTTATGTTTGTTTTATTTCTTAAATGTCTTGCATATTCTTCCTTGTTCCTCATTAATTGAATTATTTGTTAAGGAAGATAAAATGACTAACGGCTTTCGCTTCCTGTCTCTTCGCCTGACAAAAACAGTTCCCCTATATTCACTTTGCACATGAATATAAGCCCAAAATATGATGCAAAAAAAAAACGTAGGAATAAATGTTTTCTTTAAAGGGACATAGTCAGCCTTAAGACTGCGCTGGCCTGGACACTAGTTTTTCTCACTTTGAAAAAAGTTTACCTCAACCTAAAATCAAAGTTCATCTAGAAATACGTTTCATTTTTCGCAGTTTTTTTGCCTGATTTCCCATCGTTTACTGAAAAACCTGTTTTTGAGTGTCTTTTTGCTCATCCTATGATATTATTTTTATGATATCTGGTTAAAAACAGTATTTACCGAGTTTCTGTTATATGCAAATTAGCTATGAAATGGTGTGTAATGCGCATGTGTGCCAGCTGACTGTGTCCCTTTAATAGTAATTTTCGCATTTAGCATTTACTCGCGGTTAAATTGAAATTTGTGAGATTAAACCTGCTTCCTGTATTCCTACAACTTATACTTATAATAGATTTATTTGGTTTCAGGGCTGTCAAATTCAATGGAAGATCTTGTTTTTACTAGTATTCTACACCGCAAAATGTGGAAAAATAAGCAAAATTGCAGAAATTTGCATGTTCCAAAATAAAAACTCAGTCAAGCTTCAGTTAAGGTACAATTTTTTAGCAATTCTCGCCTGAGTGTTAACTAAGCATCCCTCACTCTCTGTTTTATTCCATAGTCAGTGCAATGAATCATTTGGTCAGGTGGCGTGGGTACTGAACTAAAGACAAATAGTTAAAACACCAGAGTATTACTGAACTCGAGTTAGTTAATGTTAAAAGTCAACTGCACAATTTCACGTTGTAGTAATTATAACGGTCTTTGCGCTATCAATTAATTGCCGACTCAGTGCGCGAGAAAACTATTCATTTTCGTGTCAGAACTGCTTGCCCATCTCATGAAAACTCTGTTTTTCAGCTGTGAAATATCTTACCGCGCAGAAGTGTAGCAATTTGTCGATTTTCGTCCTTGTTCACAGTTGCCAGTTTGCAATTTGAAACATTTTTTTATGTAATAACAACAATGATGACATTTTCTCGACGGCTATCATATTGGAAGAGAAACATTTCCTACTGATACACTAATATGAATAAGTACCACTTCTTTGAAGGCAATGTTCACGAGAACTTCTAACATTAATATTACCCTTTCTATTGTATTGGTCTACAAGATCTAACTCAAAAAAAAAAACCAAACAAAAGCAACAACAACAATGGCAAAGCACTTGTCTGATTGTGTCCTTCGCTGCTTGTCTGACTTCTTTTATCTTCCAACAGTAAAGAATAGGGTTTAAAGATGATCCACCGATTATACCAATGCCATTGTCGTGCCGGGCACAGATGAAAAAGAAGCCTTTGTTGTCTACTCTATTCTGCTGCAACGCGGTTTTGCACGACTCTCCAAATCATTTTTTGACAACGATAAGTCAATTTATTCAAACCTAGATCGCTCATTTATTTATTTATTTTTTTGGCCTTAATTCATAGCTTTTCTCAATGAAAATACTTCATTAAAAGTCAGTCATTTTAATCTACTCCTGGCGTTATTTACAAAAGAACGTCCCGCGTGAAATAAACATTTATAAAAAACAAACTGAACGTGATCCTAGCTGACAAAAAAACAAAACCGCTAAAAACTTGCCCTTTACAAAATATGGACGTATTTCGAGACATATGTCTTGTTTTGGTGCAATATCTTTAAATTTATCGCCATTTTTCTACAATAAAGATTTACTAATTTTTGTTTTAAATCTCCAAATGACACAGGCAGATGTTGGCAGTTATAGCGCCTTTGTTTGGAAACTTTCCTCCAAAAGCAGGTGCTCCTTAAAGAACCTTACTGCATCTACACGTTTGCTTTTCCCGCCCAGATGCGCAGGTGAAAACAATTCTTTTTATTGAAGCTTCAATCTATATTAAAGACAGACGGGTTAACTTGAAGCAACATTGTTGCTTCAAGTTAACCCGTCTGTCTTTAATATAGATTGAAGCTTCAATAAAAAGAATTGTTTTCACCTGCGCATCTGGGCGGGAAAAGCAAACGTGTAGATGCAGTAAGGTTCTTTAAGGAGCACCTGCTTTTGGAGGAAAGTTTCCAAACAAAGGCGCTATAACTGCCAACATCTGCCTGTGTCATTTGGAGATTTAAAACAAAAATTAGTAAATCTTTATTGTAGAAAAATGGCGATAAATTTAAAGATATTGCACCAAAACAAGACATATGTCTCGAAATACGTCCATATTTTGTAAAGGGCAAGTTTTTAGCGGTTTTGTTTTTTTGTCAGCTAGGATCACGTTCAGTTTGTTTTTTATAAATGTTTATTTCACGCGGGACGTTCTTTTGTAAATAACGCCAGGAGTAGATTAAAATGACTGACTTTTAATGAAGTATTTTCATTGAGAAAAGCTATGAATTAAGGCCAAAAAAATAAATAAATAAATGAGCGATCTAGGTTTGAATAAATTGACTTATCGTTGTCAAAAAATGATTTGGAGAGTCGTGCAAAACCGCGTTGCAGCAGAATAGAGTAGACAACAAAGGCTTCTTTTTCATCTGTGCCCGGCACGACAATGGCATTGGTATAATCGGTGGATCATCTTTAAACCCTATTCTTTACTGTTGGAAGATAAAAGAAGTCAGACAAGCAGCGAAGGACACAATCAGACAAGTGCTTTGCCATTGTTGTTGTTGCTTTTGTTTGGTTTTTTTTTTTGAGTTAGATCTTGTAGACCAATACAATAGAAAGGGTAATATTAATGTTAGAAGTTCTCGTGAACATTGCCTTCAAAGAAGTGGTACTTATTCATATTAGTGTATCAGTAGGAAATGTTTCTCTTCCAATATGATAGCCGTCGAGAAAATGTCATCATTGTTGTTATTACATAAAAAAATGTTTCAAATTGCAAACTGGCAACTGTGAACAAGGACGAAAATCGACAAATTGCTACACTTCTGCGCGGTAAGATATTTCACAGCTGAAAAACAGAGTTTTCATGAGATGGGCAAGCAGTTCTGACACGAAAATGAATAGTTTTCTCGCGCACTGAGTCGGCAATTAATTGATAGCGCAAAGACCGTTATAATTACTACAACGTGAAATTGTGCAGTTGACTTTTAACATTAACTAACTCGAGTTCAGTAATACTCTGGTGTTTTAACTATTTGTCTTTAGTTCAGTACCCACGCCACCTGACCAAATGATTCATTGCACTGACTATGGAATAAAACAGAGAGTGAGGGATGCTTAGTTAACACTCAGGCGAGAATTGCTAAAAAATTGTACCTTAACTGAAGCTTGACTGAGTTTTTATTTTGGAACATGCAAATTTCTGCAATTTTGCTTATTTTTCCACATTTTGCGGTGTAGAATACTAGTAAAAACAAGATCTTCCATTGAATTTGACAGCCCTGAAACCAAATAAATCTATTATAAGTATAAGTTGTAGGAATACAGGAAGCAGGTTTAATCTCACAAATTTCAATTTAACCGCGAGTAAATGCTAAATGCGAAAATTACTATTAAAGGGACACAGTCAGCTGGCACACATGCGCATTACACACCATTTCATAGCTAATTTGCATATAACAGAAACTCGGTAAATACTGTTTTTAACCAGATATCATAAAAATAATATCATAGGATGAGCAAAAAGACACTCAAAAACAGGTTTTTCAGTAAACGATGGGAAATCAGGCAAAAAAACTGCGAAAAATGAAACGTATTTCTAGATGAACTTTGATTTTAGGTTGAGGTAAACTTTTTTCAAAGTGAGAAAAACTAGTGTCCAGGCCAGCGCAGTCTTAAGGCTGACTATGTCCCTTTAAAGAAAACATTTATTCCTACGTTTTTTTTTTGCATCATATTTTGGGCTTATATTCATGTGCAAAGTGAATATAGGGGAACTGTTTTTGTCAGGCGAAGAGACAGGAAGCGAAAGCCGTTAGTCATTTTATCTTCCTTAACAAATAATTCAATTAATGAGGAACAAGGAAGAATATGCAAGACATTTAAGAAATAAAACAAACATAAAGCCCCGTGCCTGGAAGATCATTTTAAATAATAACCTAAGCCTGAAATTATTCACTTTCAAATTTTATTTTACAGAGGAACTACTAGAACTGCTAGAAAGGTTATATAAATCCTTCACGATCGCTAAAAAATAACTTCTTCCACTTTATTAAAGTTATTAATTAATATAGCGTGACGTTGCCCCAGGGAAACTGGCCGGAGTACAATCTGACATGCACTATCGAGTTCTCGGCATTTCCCCGTTTCCATGGGATCCAGAAGCTTGTTGGGTGGGACAGTGACAGTTCAGCATTTTTAGTCATAATTAATAAGTTTTGCCTACACTCCGTGTTTTATCAACGTTACTGGGCCAGTTGTTGCTCTTTTGTCTCTTATTTTGGGCTTTTCAGAGCGTGTATTTGCGGTTCGCTGATCATGAATAATTAATGATTGTCAGAGCATTTTTCCCTATGCAAAAACTACAAATTTCTGTGTTGCGAAAAACCTGAAACGAAACGCTTTCTTAGGGTTGAGAATCAACAATCACATAAAAGCGTTTCATTATATATATATTTTAAATACAAGAATGTGTAACTACACATGTTATCTCTCTCGTTTGAAGCTCGTGAAGAAAAACCAGTCGGTCTAATTCAGAGCATAACACTAAACCAGCTGCTTGGTGATTAAGTTTTCTTTTCATACTGCCAATCGTCATCCATGTACTGACATGTTTGAGGACACGACAATGCCTATAAAATGCGTTGGGATTGTTCCTCAGTTACTTGGGTAACAAGCAACTCCAAAACTTCAGTACGCTATGCTAAGAAGCTTCGCTAGTGATTCCATATAAACTACAAATAGCTATCCTGCAGATCGACATGGCAGCACCAAACTCTACTAGAGATGGACAGCAGAAAACATTCGAAGAGTTAATTTGTTCGCTAGATTTAACTCCCGGGCAGCACGGCCAGTTGACATTTGTTTCATTTTTAAATTCTGTTTTTTCTGTCGCTGCATTTCTTGGGAATGCTCTGATCCTAGTTGCCCTTCACAAGGAGTCTTCACTTCATCCGCCGTCCAAACTCTTGCTTCGTAACCTTGCAACAACTGATCTCTGTGTTGGTCTTATTGCAGAGCCTCTCTCCGTTATTTATTGGATGTCTCAAGTCAATAAACAATGGAATATCTGTCGCTACGCTGGAATAGCACAGTCTGTAACACGTTATCTCTTGTGTGGAGTTTCGGTTGGAACTCTGACTACAATAAGCGTGGACAGACTTCTTGCACTGTTGTTGGGACTGAGATACAGACAAACTGTAACTTTAAAGCGAACCTACGTGATCGTTATTACCTTTTGGATAGTGAGCACTGTCGTTTCGGCAATTCGATTTTGGAATCGCCTTCTGGTATTTTGGTGTGGTATCATAGTAACATGTCTGTGTCTAGTAATCGCGACCTTTTCTTACACAAAGATTTTCTTCACCCTCCGTCATCATCAAAATCAAATACAAGACCATGTTCAACAACCGGAGCAAACAAATCAACTGAACATAGCGCGATACAAAAAGGCAGTGTCTACTGCAATATGGCTGCAAATGACGCTGGTCGCTTGTTATCTACCTTATTGTGTAGAGGCGGCTAGCAGACCACCTTCAACTTTTCCTAGCGCTTGGATTTATACAGTCACTTTAGTTTTCTTAAACTCGTCATTAAACCCGATTCTTTACTGTTGGAAGCTAGAAGAAGTCAGACAAGCAGTAAAGGGCACAATCAGACAAGCGCTTTGCTATTGTTTTTCAAGTTAGATGTTGAAGACCAATATGATAGAAAGGGTGAATATTAATATTAGAAGTTCTCGTGAACAATGCCTTTGAACCTCAATATGATAGCCGTCGAGAATTAAAGTTTTCATCATTGTTGCTAAATAAAAAATGTTTCAAATTGTAGGTTTACAACTGTGAATAAAGACAAAAAAACAATAAATTGCCACATTTAATTTGTCTGCGGTAAGGTATTTCATAACTGAAAAACGAAGGTTTTATGAGATAAATTCTTGCGCCAAAATGAGTACTTTCCTAGTACACAATTAGTCGACAATCCATTAAAAGCGCAGCGTGAAATTGTACAGTTGATTTTTTATAATAACATGATTGATGTTATTTATGTCGATTAATTGACCTATTGTATGCAAGACACATATTTGTTGATCCGATGGTGGTCTGTCATGTGACATAACAGCCAATCATGTTAAAGAGTTTCATTTTTACGATAACTGCAGAAATTCACGCGCGCTCATTGGCTAATTTTTATTGTCCATATGCGGACATACACATGAATTTAAAATTCATGCGACGCGTCAGCAAGCGAGAGCGGGCAATTCGACAATTTGTTATCGTAAAAAACAAATTGATGTCAGTTTTTAATACGTCTGTCCTGTTATTGATAATGAATTTCGTCATAACATTGTCAAAGTAGTCTGCGGATCCACTCGGCTATCGCCTCGTGGATCCACAGCCACTTTGAAAATGTGATGACGAAATTCATGATCAATAACAGGACAGACGCAGAAAAAACTGACGTCAATTTGTTAAATGTCCGTCAGTATAAAAAACTCGTCACATTCTCAAATTTTCCCTCTTGCTTTCACCATCACAGCGAGTATATCTCTTGGCGAAAACATTTTCCCCTCTCTCTGCTCCCTCACCATTCGGATCAGCATTTATGCTATGTATCTTTCGTTTACCAGTAATGAGCCGCCTTTTTCACCCCACCTTTGCCGAAAATGATAATTTAATTACCATGGACATTGTTAACAATTAAAAATTAAGCGTGGACCTTTTTAATGTCTCTTACATGAACGATAGACGTATTTTTAATGGAGGACGACTGACGAGGATCGTTGATCGAAATATATATCGGACTCCCGCAAATTTTAGAGATTTTATTTCTTAGTAACAACTATTTTACAGTTTTAATAAGTTTGCTAAGTGCGTCGAGCGTGTACAAAAGACGTGATGTCTAGTTATTCTCAGAACTTTTATCTGAGTTTCTATTAAAACCTTCACAGAAAAAGTGGCCAAGAAATGCCAATTCACAAGTTGCCCGCGGCCCCGGTATCAAATATTTGGTTAGGATTTTGGCCGGACAATACATTCTTTGTAAGTCAAGCTTTTGCTCCTTTTATGTCATTATCTATTGTTTGACGGAAAGGGTTTCTATTGTGCGGAAGACAAAGGTTAGGAATAACCGGCGCGTAGCAAACTCACCGAGCGCGAAATTCAAATATCTTCGGAAGCGATAAGTGTTACATCCACAATCTTCGACGGTATTCACATCAACAGCACTCAGTACAGAAATGCTTTCAAAGTTTAATTTTTAGCGAAACCCGCGCTGTTTAGACGCGGTCAGGTCATATGAACGGGAACATCCGACGAATATTATTTCTGTGCGACTTCTCGAACATTATGACCGTGCCACTCAGGAATTCAGAGCTAAAAATAAACAGTTGAAAACTCAAACGACGACGCAGTTTCATTAATTCATGACAGCGCGAGCAGGGGCCTTCGAATTGAGAGAGCAATTAAAACAATGAAGTGAATTCAAACAGAAGTCAATTCCAATTTTTGTAAGTCAGAAGCGAAACAAATTAAAAGCGTATATCGCATAACTAAAATAATGCTTTCCCAGCTGCTTGCAATTACCGAGCAGTCGCTTTTCTGATAACTCCCAGCCACTTGCTCCCAAGAACACGAGCTGATTCTAAATTATTCTTTTTACTTAGGACCTGACTACGTTCTAATAAAAAGCGCAGTACAGTTAGGTCGAAGTAGCGTGCGTGTACTAGCTCACCCCTTGTTAGTCTGTGATTTTTCCCAAGTACTTTCCCGTTAGGATCAAACATGTCATCACCGAAAATCTGCCGACTGGATTCGACTGAGTGTTATTTCGCGACACCGAGTAGAAAAATCCCTACGGACCAACAACAATAGCTTCATTGTCTTAAAAAAAATCCTAACCATAACAATAGGCAAAGTTTGATACCGGATTATTTGTTGTACGTCATATCATCTTCAGTAAACTAGTGCGGCCACACGGAGAGCTCCCAAGTTCAATTTCGTTCAATGTATCGGCCAGGAGCCCATTACTAGGAGCCTGCAGCTCCCATACTAAGCCAAAACAACGGCATTTTTACAAACCAGTCTATTTTTAGATATTTTTCACGCGGCATAATCCAGCCGGTTCCAGCCTATATGAGCACATGCCAACAGTCCGTGCTTGTGATTGTAATTGGTCACTGAGGTTCCTATGGGGATCTGAATTCGAGATAAATTCAAACTAAAAATAGATCGGTCTGTGAAAACGCCGTGACCGGAATATGGGGTAGTTGCAGGCTCCTGGTGATGAGCCCCTGATCGGCATAAAAATACTCCATTCTGAAAGAATCTTAAATCGAGGAACTTACCGTTTGGGTTACCGTGAACAAGGGGGGTGGGGGGGGGGGGAGATCGTTCGTGTGGAGAGGCCACGAAAGAACAAAACTGAATTAACGCAGTGGGTATTGTAGCATTCGGGAAAAGCGCGAAAGCAAGGATATTTGGGGTGAAAATTAGGGGGAGGCGCCTATGCGTTTTATTTGCGTTCCTTGGTGTTTCAATCGAGCCAAGGTCTGATGCAAAAAATGAAACTTAGCAGCGGTGAGATTCGTACCCACGCCTACGAAGAAGCTGGTGCTTAAAACCAGTGCCTTACATCACTCGGCCACGCTACGAGATGCGATTAATTTTGGTCCAAAGCATTGCAAATCTATGGGTGCTCGTTAGCTATTCCCAATATAATTGAGCCAGAACCAATTCTAACGATCCTTAAAACTTATCTTTTAATTTAAAGGTAAAAGCAATAGCCACTTGGGATGTTGGGAGCACAGTCAAACAGCTTTTAATTCCGTCTGCCAAACGGCTAGTGATCACAGACGTTTTCCCCATGTGATTTATTGCGCACGAAAAACAAAGAAAGCGTGGTTTATTGCTTAAATAACTGCTTATTCATACTTCACTTATTATTCTTTTGATTGATATCCACTGGTAAGTCAACGAATATTTTGGAGATCAAGGTAGATAATAAAATAGCAAGTAACCCTATGGACATTGCGGAAACTATTAACGATCACTTTACAAACGTTGCGCAAGTATTAGCACAAGATATTCCTGTTGTCGATTCTAATCCTGAGTCTTATTTAGAGCCCACTGACCATTCGTTTTCTCTGCAAATTCCGAGTGTTGATATTGTTTCTAACATTTTGTCGAAAATTGATGAAAAGAAAGCCACCGGTCTTGATATGATTCCGAGTAAATTGTTGAAAATGGCTGCTAATATCGTCGCACCCTCTCTTACCTCAATATTCTCAAAGTCTATTCTCACTCTATTCTATAATCACCTAAGTATAGCTGCCCTTTTTTCTAGCCCCTATGGTTATTTGGGGCAGCTAGTACTCATTTATATTTTTGTTGACTTATATTGTTTAGTACTATTGTATTATGTTGGGTACAAATAAAGTTGTTGTTGTTGTTGTCACTGGGATATATCCAAACGATTGGAAAACGGCCAAAGTGACTCCACTTTTTAAAAAGGGCATTAAATCGGACCCTTACAACTACAGGCCAATATCTGTAATCCCTATAATTTCGAAAGTTTTTGAAAGAATTGTTTATAATCAACTTTTCCATTATCTAGATGATAATAAAATGCTACTGGGTTGCCAATCAGGGTTCCGTTCTCTACATAGTACGCTCACGGCTATGCTTGAGGCAACAAATGCTTGGTCAGTAAACATCGACAATGGCCTTCTAAATGGCGTTGTCTTTATTGACCTTACTAAGGCATTCGATACCATTGATCATGAGATCATCTTACGTAAGATGTCATACTTGGGTGTCGATCAGGCAGCCATAAAATGGTTCTCGTCGTACTTAAGTGACCGAACCCAAAGATGTAGTGTCAGTGGCAAACTATCATCTGCTCGTCCCCTTAGTTGCGGCGTGCCGCAGGGTAGCATATTGGGTCCTTTGCTATTTTAAATTTACATTAATGATCTTCCAAACTCCCTGCGGGGCGCCGTACCAAGCATGTTTGCCGATGACACCAACCTTACGTTATCTGCTAAGACGTTAACAGAGCTTCAGCTAGCTCTAACCCCTGAATTAAATAACCTTAGCTGTTGGCTGAAAGCTAACAAGCTCAGTCTAAATGTTGCTAAAACAGAGCTAATGATTATTGGATCAAGACAAAGACTATCTGCCCAATGTGACGATATAGAAATCAGAATTGATGACCAAATTATCAAGAGAGTCGTTCATACCAAATCCTTGGGTCTTACCATAGATGCTCAACTCTCTTGGGGTAAGCACGTTGAAGAGATTTGCAAGAAAGTCTCTTCAGCTATAGGCGCCCTAAAACGTGTGAGGCCGTTTATATCCAAAGAAACTGCAATTCTAATTTATAACACCTTAATTATGCTTCATTTTGATTACTGCAGCCCCGTCTGGGACTGTTTGAGTGGTTACTTGAGTGATAAGCTCCAAAAATTACAGAATCGCGCAACCAGAGTTATTACTAAATCACCCTTTGATGCGAGCTCAAACAACCTTCTCTCCACCCTCAGCTGGGAGAGGCTATCTCTTCGACGAAAGAAACAAAAAGCCTTAATGATGTATAAAACCATGAATGACCTTGCTCCGGAATATCTACAAAGTCTTTTCTCTCAGCGTCACTCTGCTTATAACTTAAGAAACTCTGAGGGAAGGCTGACCCTGACCAAACCAAGCACCAATTATTTGAAACGAAGCTTCTCTTACAGCGGGGCCATGCTATGGAATAACTTGCCCAAAAACTTAAAAAATGCTGCATCCGTTGAGCATTTTAAGCGAAATATCAAGAAGGTAGCTGATATATCGGATTCCCACACGGCAATCATGTAAAGCAGTTGTAATTAGTTTTAGTTTTTAACTTAAGCTTAACTGATGATTTCCCGTGTTTAAATAAAGATTTACATACATACATATATACATACATACATAGTTCAGTTTAGGTGCTGATCACCGCTGGAGCCAATATAGTGCTCTACAATGAAGGAGCAGTTATAACAAAATGTTTCAAGTGACTACTCAGATCTTGAGTACATATGTACTCAAGATCTGAGTAGTCACTTGAAACATTTTGTTACATACATACATACATACATACATACATACATACATACATACATACATACATACATACATACATACATACATACATACATACATACGTACGTACCCACAAAAGTTCGCGTACACAGCAAAATTAATTATATTAGTTAATTAGTATTATGTATTTAGTATGTATCTGTATATGCTACGTATTTTAGCTTCGAATGTAATGTCTCGAAGACATTAGCTCCTGTAGTTATTCCAAAATTCGTGACGAAATAAAGTTTATGCATGTATGTTACCTTTCGCAGGGCGCGTGCGCACACTTTGTAATCTGCGACTCCAGTGCTTACTGTGCCGAGATGCCTCATGATTATCACGTGATTATTGTAAATGATGCAACGAGCTTTGTCTCAGTTGCGTGTAGTCTGAGTTTGGGATCTTGAATAAATCAGTTCTAAAATGTTCTCGGCCTGTGCAAATCTTTACACTTACCATATGGCAGATCAAATGACTTTTCATTTGAATATATAAGCCATCGAATTCTTACGTTCAATTGACAAGGGCGGTCTGGAGCTGTGAGTAGGCGTGGGATTTGTCTCGTATGGCTTAGGAGCCGACATATCTCTCCTTCAATGCCGTACCGGGAGGCGAGGTCGGTAGCAGTAAGCAGCGAAGGGCCAACTGCGTCCAAAAGCGATCGCACGGCCGAAATCCCGGGATGACTCGTTTGGTACGACGCTCCAGCGCCACGTCTGGAGGTACTGCGTTTTTCATTTTTGTTCAAGCATTCCGTCAGCGCATGTGTAAATGTTCTGTGGATCTCCGATACCTATCCTACCAAAAAAATTAACATGCTGGTCTTTACCAGCAATTGACATTTCAGTTCACGATTCTACACGCATAAACGTAACGAAAGAACCGTGTGTATCTGGCCTTCTCGAGACAGAGGTGAGAGATGGTTTCATGCAGACTGGGACGCCTAACATACTCTGTTGTCAACATGGCGGTTCACGAGTGAAGCTGTCTCTCTGGCCTTTCGATACAACCGATACAATTTGGGCAACTTCTGAAAGCTAAAATCTTCAATCGATGCGGTATTTTGCTGGTAGGACTGGGTGGCCCGACCCTTATAAAAAAAATTTGTAAAATGAGAATCGGGAGTCTTCCCTTGTCATGAAATGGCAGAATTACCCAGAATTCTTTTTAGGCATGAGCGAGGCAACTAAAGAAGCACGAGACTGGCTCTCATCGAATGACTGAAGCGCGGCCAGAGGAAAAGATTTATACTCATGCAGGAGTAGGCCTGGAGTGTGTTGTTAACATAGAGTTTGGATTTCTAGAAAATTCGCGAGAAAGTTGTGCTTTCATTTTGCTGTAATCCTCGTGTCAAAGAAACGGTATAAAGTAAATAAGAGAATAACGAGATTTATATTTGCAAATCACCTGTCCTCTTACTACTCAAGTCAAACCCTACATCTCTATAAAATAAGGGCATTTAACATTTCCTAATATTACTTTATAAAACTAAGAGTTTTTCTGCTTATATGAAAAATACGTTTTCTCTCCCGTCCTCTTCTTATGCATGACCTTCGCGGAAATTGCATTCTGTGCCTCAATGAACTCAGACCAACCAGGCATGGTCTTAGTTCTTTTTTTCATATGTATCAGCTAAGTTGTGGAATGCGCTACCTGATTTTATCCGTACCTATGAGTTTACTGGTTTCAAAAGAGAATCCAGGACCGCATTTTGTACATCGGCGATACATCTTTTTAATGAACATATCTTTAACTCATGAGTGTGTTCTTAATCAAGCTACGATAGCCTAAGAACAAGCGAGTGCATTTATTAATAACGTAAAATTTACTATATGGTATTGAGTATTTAATCGAGCTACTTAAGATAAAAGAAAAAAAACTTAGCAGCGGTGGGATTCAAACTCACACTTCCGAAGAGACTGGTGCCTTAAACCAGCGCCTTAGACCACTCGGCCACGCTACCAGATATGGAGACCCTGTATAACCCATAAATGTAATAAAAACCATAAATATAATACCAACCATAAATGTGATAAAAATTGACCATTAATGCAATACTAACCATAAATGTAATAACTTTTAACCACAAATGTAATAAATCCACTAACCATAAATGTAATAAAATTTACCCATAAATGTAATAAACAGAACAGCCATAAATGTTATAAGGCTGAACGACCATAAATATAATACGCTGTCTGTGACTTCCAAGTCAAGGGTTACAAACATGTCATTCTCTTTGTGCACTTCTTACTTGAGGACACTGTGTATCACCCATAAATGTAATAAAAACCATAAATGTAATAAAAAATTGACCATAAATGTAATACTATCCATAAATGTAATACCTTTTAACCACAAATGTAATAAATCCACTAACCATAAATGTAATAAAATTTTCCCATAAATGTAATAAACAGAGCAACCATACAAGTAATAAGGCTTAACCATAAATGTAATAAACTGGCTACGAATTTCAAGTAAAGGGGCCACAAACTTGTCATTCTCATTCTTCGTGAAATTGACCCCTAAGGCGTGGCTCAAGCTCTTTCTGACCCCTTACAAACAACAATTGTATTTCTTCGTGTGCAATCCTACACGAGGACCCTACTTTGACTTTGAGTTTGTTGCATGTGCAACTAAAGAAAAGAAGAGAAAGAAACAAAAATGGCATCAGCATCTGGAGCAGAACGAGAATTCACGGCAGAGTTGAAGAAGAGCAATAGACAATTATCCAGCAGTTGAGAACGACTGATCGCTAAAAGGTAGATTTCAGTTAAACAACACCTTTCAAAGAATAAGCCTGTTTCAATTTCAATGCCACCACAGCCCCTTCATCTGCATACAGTCGAAACTCTCCTTAGAAACACCTCTCTAATACAGGACAACGGACTCTTAATCTCGGCCTCAGAGATCAAACCTACACTTTCTTTCCTGGACAAGCCCCTCTGTCGTATAATCTCGATGAAATTCGTTCCAGAATTTCAGAATTCCAGAATGTAACTAAGATGTAATATGAAGTAGGCGCTTTTTGTTTACAAACATGTACATATAGCAATATATATTAAAACAGGCAGTATTCCTTGTAAAGTAATGTTTGACTGAATTCGTCTTGACTCAAGAGAACCTCAAGCTCCTTCAAATGGATGCCATGTCATCAACCACCAGTACTTCAAACGCTCTGATATATAAACCTTTTAATCGTACTATAGGTACTTTCTAAATTATAGCTAACTTGATGCACGAGTCCAGTGTCCTCAAGTAAGAAGTGCACAAAGAGAATGACAAGTTTGTAACCCTTGACTTGGAAGTCATAGCCAGTTTATTACATTTATAGTTAAGCCTTATTACATTTATGGGCAATTTTATTACATTTATGGTTAATGGATTTATTACATTTGTGGTTGAAAGTTATTACATTTATGGTATGGTTATTACATTTATGGTCAATTTTTATTACATTTATGGTTGGTATTACATTTATGGTTTTTATTACATTTATGGGTGATACAACACTGGACTCGTTCATCAAGTTAGCTATAATTTAGAAAGAACCCAAAGTACGATTAAAAGGTTTATATATCAGATATATATCAGAGGGTTTGAAGTACTGGTGGCTGATGACATGGAGCTTGAGGTTTTCTTTGAATCAAGACGAATTCAGCTCATTCAGTCAAACATTACTTTTATATCTATTGCTATATGTACATGTTATAAACAAAAAGCACGCTACTTCATATTACATCTTAGTTACATGCTGAAATTCTGAAATTCTGGAACGAACTTCATCGAGATTACACGACAGAGGGGCTTGTCCGGAAATAAGGTGCAGTTTGATCTCTGAGGCCGAGAATAAGAGACCGTTGTCCGTATTAGAGAGGTGTTTCTAAGGAAAATTTAAAAATTGAAACAGGCTTATTCCTTCAAAAGGTGTTGTTTAACGAAATCTACCTTTTACGTGAGTCTTCCTAAAGCTGGAAATTTCAGTCTCACTTGCCTGAACCTCAATCATCTTCAAAGGGATGGAATTCAAACGTTCTGAGCAATTAGAACGTCGTCGTGTTTTCTGCTCCAGATGCTGATCCCATTTTTCTTTCTTTCTCTTCTTTTCTTTAGTTGCACATGCAACAAACTCAATAAAGTTAGAGTAGGGTCCTCGTTTAGGATTGCACGCGAAGAAATAGAATTGTTGTTTCTACTGAAGGGGTCATAAAGAGCTTGAGCCGCGCCTTAGAGGTCAATTTCACGAATAATGAGAATGATAAGTTTGTGGCCCCTTGACTTGGAAGTCACAGCCAGCTTATTACATTTATGGTTAAGCCTTAGAACATTTAGTGGTAGGCGCGGTGGCCTCATGGTTAGTGGGCTCGTCTCCGGATCGAGCGGTCCGGGTTCGAGCCCTGGCCGGGGACATTGTGTTGTGTTCTTGGGCAAGACACTTTACTCTCACAGTGCCCCTCCCCACCCAGGTGTATAAATGGGTACCGATCGAGCGGTCCGGGTTCGAGCCCTGGCCGGGGACATTGTGTTGTGTTCTTGGGCAAGACACTTTACTCTCACAGTGCCCCTCCCCACCCAGGTGTATAAATGGGTACCGGCGAATTTAATGCTTGGGGTAACCCTGCGATGGACTAGTATCCCATCCAGGGGGGAGTAGAGTACTCTCAGTCGCTTCATGCTAAGGAAACCGGGATAAGCTCCGGCCTGATGGGCCACTTGGCTCGTATGCAGACTTTACCTACCTACCTTAGAACATTTATGGCTGTCTGCATTTATGGTTAGTGGATTTATTACATTTGTGGTTAAAAGTTATTACATTTATGGTTAGTATTACATTTATGGTCAATTTTATTACATTTATGGTTGGTATTACATTCATGGTTTTTATTACATTTATGGGTGATACAGACCCAAGCAATTCTAACCAGTTTGCATTTCATTAGAGCTGAGTTACTGGTTGTAGTTGATTTATACCAAGACAAAATACACCAGGAAATATTGAAAGAAAAACATTATGTGATGGACAAGACAAAAGTGCTGCTATTCATAGTTTATAAAATAGAGTTGAAATTTCTTATTAGTCTTAACACGAGGGTGCGCTATAAAATGTATTTACATTCGGCGGAGCTAAACGCAGTGGCAGTGACAGAGAATGTAAATACTTTCCTATATGAGCGCACGTGAGCCGCTATGGCGTTAATTGACTCCATTGTTATGAGGTGTATAAGGTTTTGGCAGTTGTAATGTATTCATCTCAGCTCTCGAACTATCAACTTTTATTTTTCTTTCTTACTTTTAACCCCCAGAGGTTGTGCGACTGCATCGGTTGGGGAATACGTTCCCGATTTTTTCCCTTTGGGTTTTTGGGTTTTCGTATTGGGCGGCGCACGTGAATAGTTAGCCTGAGTTGCTTTATGTAGTGATATTTATGTACTATTCTTTAGTTATGACGTTGAACTTTGTATGATATTTGGACGGCATTAAACACTCAGGCTCCTTAGTTCGAGCTGCACACCCATTCCCGTCTCTTAGTCGTGAATATAAATAGGAAAGGAAGCCTTCCTTGGGTATATTTTTCAATTACCGTTGACTTGCGCAGCTCCAATTCAAAATGGCGGGCGATTTGAATGCACGAAAGGTAAGCTGTCAGTGAATTAATGTGCCATTCTTGCTTTTTACTTGCCATAAAATTAAAATGCCGTTATTCAACAAAAAGAAAGAATTGACGGATAACTATTTGATTCAAAGAACCTTTAATCGAGGAACTTACCGGTTGGCTCACCGTAAACAACGGGAGGATCATGGTTCGGGTAGGGAAGCCACAAAAGAAACAAATCTACGCAGTGAGTATTGTAGAATACTGTCAAAGCGCAAAGCAAGCATGTT
>JAHPZR010009152.1:0-20000 GCA_019787425.1 Platygyra sinensis | reverse complement strand
GAATAGCGCGGCCAAAATACCACGTGACAAGAGCCGCTGACGTCATTTGGGTGCCAGGAGATCAATTTAGTATGGTGGAAATTAAGGCGAGCAAGAGACAACGATATTGCGTTGTTTACAGCTTTTGTTTTGTGTCTCGGTTTTGCGATTATTTAATTAACAAATAAAGAAGCCTAAGCCGTGTATTACACTGTGATAAAACACGACAGGCATTTGAGAACACGAGGGAAATGTAGAAGCACGAGCCGCAGGCGAGTGTTTTCTACATTTCTCGAGTGTTCTCAAATGACTGGAGTGTTTTATCACAGCGTAATACACGGCTTAGGCTTCTTCATTTGCTTTATGATATGCGCAAAACAATAAAACACGCTTTTTCTATGTTTTATACTCTGATAAAACATAGGTTTTTGACCAATCAGAGCGCGCGCAGGGTCCAATCTATGTTATAACTCAAAATAGAAGGCCTAACAATATAAAGGAAACTTCTCCGCAAAGTTAATTACAAAACTCAAATCAAAATTCAACCTTTTCCTGGGTTAGCCTAATACAGGAGCTCCGCTTTTAGGGTGACATAAATCTATATATTAATAATTTCCCGAGCCTTTACTTTAAATAACATGGGTGACAAATTAAGCTCATAATCGTGGGTTTTTGGTTTGTTCTTAATATCGAGAAATTTCGCGCCACATGTGAAATTACAAATTGATACTGAAATTTCGCGCTAAAATAAAGGAGTAATTTGTCACCCATAGCATGACGTTATCATGATAATGCACCACTGATCAAGTGTCTTATTTCACTTTGTTTGAAATAAGCAGAATTTTTATATCATAACACCAAATTTGATGAAAAAAGGTTATTAATGTAGCAATTTTCGAATTAGTGATACCATTTACATTTAACGTGCCTTTTGAGCTAAATTTTGGATGAAAAAGAACTAAATTACTTAATTGATTATTAACAGCCAATTAACTGACAACTAATCAATGGCCTTAAATTTAACTGACAATTGAGAAATGGCCAAAATTTTTACTAACAACTGACATTTGTACCCCTCCCCCCATCCAGACCCTCACGATAGCCTAAAAGTCTATTAATTAATAAAGAAAAACTCAGAATATGGTAATGAGTATTTAATCAAGCTACTTATGATTAAAATAGGAAACTTGGCAGCGGTGGGACTCGAACCCACGCCTCCGAAGAGACTGGTGCCTTAAACCAGCGCCTTAGACCACTCGGCCACGCTACCAGATATTGAGGCCTCAGTAATTCTTACCAGCCTGCATTTCATTATAACTGAGTTAGTGTACGCAGTTGATTTATAGCAAGAAAAAATACACCAGGAAATATTAAAAAAACAGTATATGATGGACAAGACAAAATTGCTACTGTTAATAGTTTATAAAATAAAGTTAAATTTTCTCATTAGTCTTAACACGAGAGTGCGCTAAAAAAGATTTTCTTGGGTATATTTTTCAGTTACCGTTGACTTGCGCAGGTCAAGTTCAAAATGCTTTTACTTGCCATAAGATTAAAATGCCGTTGTTCAACAAAAAGGAGAAATTGACAGATTACTATTTTATTAAAAGAATCTTTGGTCAAGGACTCGGCTTGCAGGTTGGATCACCTTGAACAACGAGAGGATCACGGTTCGAGTATAGTGAAGCCGGAAAAGAAACAAATCTTTGCCGTGGCGAGTATTGTAGAATACTGGCAAAGCGCGAAGCAAGCATGTTTTGGGTAAAAATTAGAGGGAGGCGCTCATGCCCTTTAATAGCGTACTTTGGTGTTTTAATCAAGCGCAAAACGACCAAGGCTCTCATGATACAAAAAAGGAAAATTGGCAGCGGTGGTACTCGAACCCGCCCCTCCGAAGAGACTGGTGCGACCACCGCCTTAGACCAGCAGCCAAGCTACCTCACTGATACCCAAGGATAATCATTTTAACCAATTTGCGTTTCATTACCAGCAGTTTTTAGTTGAAGCTGATTTTAATCCAAAAAAGGTAAAACTGAGAAAAATCTTTTAAGATAAACATCGTGCGATCGAGAACAAATAACAGTGCTGCTGGTAGTCATAATTACAATCAAATTTCCATGTAACGCACCCTCTCATTGGCTGAGATAGCGTGCTTGGCTCTTGCTCACCATAGGGTCTCCAGTAGCTCAGTGGTTAGAGCATCCGACTAGATCACGGAGGGTCTAGGCTCAATATCCCATCTGAGATATTGAGACGTACTCTCCCCAGACCTTTTCAGTCACGGCAGCAGTAACAGCACCAGCCGTAGTTATTTGTTTAAACTCCCTAACGAACACTGAGCTACTGCATGAGGTTTTAGCATCACAGAGTAATTATAAATCATCTTCTCGAAATTCTGAAGAAAACCCCACTGTACGCTGCCTGTCAACAAACAAATTAAACACACAAAGGAGATCATGTTTTTTTTTTGTTATTGTTTGCGGAAGTTCCTTTACTAAACAGTGATCGCAATTTATCGAACAGAAACAAGAAACAAGATTGAAATCTGCGGAGCTTCTGAAGACCCCAGGAAAGTCGCACGACTCGTTGGAGCTTTAAATTTCTTTAGCTTGATATCAGAATTCGAACTAGATATACATCCTATGACAGAGATAGAGGTGGGTCTAGATGTCAGCTTGACTCATGGGCGAAAACCTTTGTTTCTTGTTCAACGCGTACAGGTTGATTTACATTTTCATAGCTGTTCATATTTTATTCGCTTTTCATCATGACTTAATGATAACATGACATGTGTTACGAAAAATTGTTGTGTGACTTGGAACATTCGCGAATATGTTAATTTAGTCTCGAATCTCGCATATTAACTAGTTTCGTGTCACTGTGACTAAGCAATTTATTTTAGTCGTTTACGTCTGCTGCAGTAAATAGTTTTACATTGTAATGTTACTTTATTTAGTAGAGCCGGAAAGTTCTAGAACCTTATGCTGTAAAGTATATAAGTAAATCGGTGTAGTTTTTAGATGGTTTTATCCCACTAGTGTTTAATAAGGTTTTTCCCAGAAGCGTTTAGAGAGAATTATCTCGTGAGTCAGTAGTGTTTACTGAAGTGTGACGAAGGTCGCGTGTAAAGTTTCAACAAAGGTCGTGTTTGTTGAAGTGTAACAGAGAGGTTACGTGGATAGCTGGCAGAGGCTGTGTTTATACAAGAGTGACAAAGGTCGTGTGAAACGTTTAGCGGAGGAGTGTTTATTCAAGTGTAACTGACAAGCGTAGCGTGTGCTTGTTCTGAAGTCTTGAGTGGAGTTACTGCGTTCATCTGGAATAAATAACCTTGTTGTTGTTTCCGACATCCCTGCGTTCTGTTTGGACTACAAACTACCTGCCACTTAAAACATCGAATTTGCAACAAAGTGATATATATAATGCTGTTGGAAAAGGACTAAAATAAAATTCGAATTGTTTCATTTCACTTTTTCAGGGTTTGCGTTGGCTATATAAATCGTGTTCCAAGCAAAAGTTACAACACACGTACAAGGCCAGGTATACCAATTTTATTTCAGTATTGGTCGTAAACTCTACCAAAACTCCACTGTCAGTACTGGGAAGTAGCCTATAGTCCTGGGGATACTTCCATGTATAGGCTATATACTTATGTGTGCCCCAAAGGATATGGCTTTTCAGCCTTTTCAGTCATAAATGGGATATGGTTTTTGTACTCTCGCATTAATATGGTTATATTTTTAAGAAGAAGCCACTTTTTATCATTATCAAAGAGAGAATCAACAAAAGCCCTTCACAAATTATATTTACGGTAATTTGACATTTGGTCTGAGCTAGGGACCTAATTATAAAGCAGGTATAGACCCTTTGCATGAATGGCGGCTAAATTTGAATAACAATACTTGGTACAAACTTAGCCTCACATGCATGTTTCGAGACAAAATTATTTCCACATGAATGTGAGGCTAAGGATGTATGAGTATTGTTATTCAAATTTAGGCGCCATTTATGCAAAGGGTCTATGAAACAGGGTTTTGATATGTAAGGGTCAGGTCATAACTGGCTAGGGTTACAAATTTTTGGTTAGGTCAGAAATAGGATAGAGAATATCGCAGATTTTGCTCATAAATAGGGTAAGGGCTTTGCGAAGGGGGCCGCACACCTCCTCCCAATTTTTCTGGGAGTACCCCCCTCCCCGCAGGCTTATAGTACGCAATATCGTCAACACTACAATGTGGGCTAAAATCATGCATTAGTTCTAACTACACCATACATTACTCCTAAAGACCATACATCAATCCTAAATATATAGAAAATGCTAGGTTCGCACTGAACTTTATTGTCGCTTGATAGCACGTATCTTGTAAGAAGAAGGAAACTGGATGAAGGCGCCTTTTGCTGTAGGTGGGACTCCATTCTCACCGACAAAAGTAAACTTTTGAAGCATCCACGAGATAAACAAGAACAGCTCCACTTTAGCCAGGGCTTCACCAGCGCAAACCCGACGCCCAGCTCCGAATGGATAGAAGTTGCCTTGGTTGGTGACTAACTTGCCGTCTCCACCAATATGACGGTACGGGTTAAAAATTGTCGGGTTTTCCCAGCATTTGGGATCTAGATGAATAGATTCTGTGTCAGCAAAGACTAACGTATTTTTTGGCACTCGGTAGCCACACAGCGTAGTGTCCGTCAAAGCGACATGAGGCGCTGCAAGGGGCGCCACGTTTCCAACCCGTAGCGTTTCAATGATCGTTGCTTGGATGAGTGGCAAACTGGGGCGATCGTTCAGAGATGGCTTCCGTCCGCCAGTTACTTCATCTAACTGTCGCTGAATGTCCTCTTGGTACTTTGGATTGCCAATCAAGAAGGCGATGACCCATTTCAGCGTGGTGCTTGTAGTTTCGTAACCGGCAAGAAACATATCTTCGATGGTGATGACAAAATAGTCTTCGGAGAGGCGGACGATATTTTCCCCATCGCTTTCGTTTTCGGATTCTTGCTTGGCATGAAGGAGACCTGAAATAAAATCTTTTATGGGTTCCGCTGGATCGAAGATGTGTTCTCGCTGTTTAAAGACTTTGCGTATGATATCGTGTATCTCAAAAAACGGTATCAGAACACGATCATAAGCCTTAATTGGCAGGTAATGTGCCCACGGGATGAAATCTAAGATGGTTAACAATTGAATATCATCGACATTTGCTACGAACTCTGCGTTCAGTTTCAAAAGCCTGTCCAAATCTGGATTGGTTGTATCTTCACCTTCACCAAAGGTAATACCACAAATAACATTAGCAACAGCACGCATCAGGCTACCTGCAGGATCGAAGGGTTTTTCATCTTGGTTTTCCATGAACTGCACCAGTTTTTCGGCTTGGACTGAGATCCTGTGTTCGATCAGAGGGATGTCAGAGAGGTACTGGCGCAAGGCCGTAGTGAAGAGTTTACGCTGTAATTTCCATTCGGGACCATAGTTTCCTAATATGATATCCTTACCCCCTGTTATTTAAATAAAACGGTTTCTGTGAGTAACGGAGTCTGCCATTGCCCACAATATGCCGCGTTATGCACTTCGTAAACATAGATAAGCGCCGCAAAAAGCAATATGTTGGTGATTGTCCTAGTGACTAAGTTTACGCTTAAGCCTAGGTATGGGCCTTCAAAGAATGATGCTTTTGTTTATGGTCTGGGCGGTGTTTTTGTTATTTAAGCCAGGCGCTCTGAAAGGGAAAGCCCGATTGCATGGTCAGGACGGCAATAAACCGTGATGCATACTATGCAGAACTTCTTCTTCCCTTAGACCTTAGACGCATGTGTGCATGTTACCCCTTCCACTTTGCTCTAACGAAAGGCAGCCGCTCGAAAATTCATCTTCACGAACTCCGGTTACAGAGATTAATTTAACTATACCAGCAAGGTTGATTGCTAGCTAAATGTTATATCTTCCGCTTTGTTGGTTCATGCATACGTAATTGTTGTTTGTTTTTCAATTCGTTTCCATTTTTACTCCAATGCTCTTAATCACGTTACTATGCTTACTTGGGGCATCATGCTATCGTCATTGCCTATGCCTCTTCCTATGTTTCATTTTCTTTGCTTTCACCTACACCTATGCCGATTCATTTGTCTTTGCATTTATCTATAGGCATTCTCGTCCCCAGAGGCCGCGTTCCTTTTGGCTCTGAGTAGGTCCAGCTCCGGAAGTCCCGATTCACTCAGCACGTGCTCAGAGTCAAGTCTGGTAAATCTGATTGGCTGAGAATACGAAACGACTTCCCTGTGCATGTTCAGATAATTGGACTTGACAAGAGGTTGCGATTCTTGGTGCTGACTAAAAGGAGCACAGTCTCTGGGGACGAGAAAAACCTTCAGATTAATGCTGATAACTGTGTCTGTTATATTACTCTGATGTCGAGTCATACGTTCTGCGGCTTATTATGTATTTGTGAGAAAAGCCTGAAGGTAGTGGAAACTCTGTTGTCGATTTCATTGCAATATACCAACAATAGCCTACCTAAAGTTTGGGTGTAAAAAGTATATGTCTGTGGTCTCCCAGCGTAATCAGCAGATTTCTTTACTAACATCTCATTAACAGCTGCAGGAGTTGACGCCAGGACGAACTTGTAACTTCCAATTTTCATGGCAAAAACACGGCCGTAACTTTTCTTTAGACTGTAAATATACAAGAAACAGACCACGCAATCAGCAAGAAGGTGTGGGGTAGTGCGTTACTATCAACTTGCAGTTTAGAAATATGCCAAATGCGTCATTCCTCAAACCCTTTCTGTAAGGAATCACGAGTATCTACCAATTCAAATAAACATATACTCGGAAGGATTAAAAAGAAATGAAGGTCAAAACTTGAGTTCAACTTTTCCATATCCGCGAGCATTTCTTGTGACATTGCACTGAATCTTGTTTTCCCGTAAACCTTATGCCCGCGCTAATTATTAAAATGGGCTAAACTAAAGAAGACGACAGGGCGACTTTCAATCATCCAAACGAGCCTCCTCGTTTGTCTCATTAGCTCCTTTGTCATCCCAAACGATCCAAGAAGGAACCACTTAATATATAGGCTTAGGACTTCATACATAAATAGATTATTCCTCATTCTTTGATCATCCACTGCCGTGCCAAACGAGCCACTACCGGCATATATAGACCTCATCGATGAAAATCGATCATCGGAAGGCAATCAATATAATCAATATAATCGATAATGATTAATCGATTATTATCGATTGGCGATGAAAATCGATACTCACAATCCTAGTCCTCGCAATTGCTATCGATCATATCGATCTTCATCGATTATCATCCATTGTCATCAATCTTAGTCGGTATCTCTTGAAAGAGGATACCTTCAATTTCAGACTTGCTGCATATATATATACAGCCTGCGTGTCCGGTCGAATATGTAATTGCTGCCGCAGCGAGTGAGCCTGAAGCGAACGAGCGAGGCAGCTCTCTAATCAACAGAAGATTACATTATAGGGGCTTGCAATCACTTTTTCTTACAAACGCAAGGAATTGTGGTTATGCGCAAATGGGAGATTTAGGATGCGCACTGGTATGCGCAAGGAATTGTGCTTCTGCGCGAACGGAAAGATTTTAGGATGCGCAGTGATATGGTTCAAGGAATTGTGGTTATGCGCCAATGGGTGATTTATGATGCGCAGTGAACCATGTGGTTGCTTGCCTTAGCGAAGAAAGAAGAAGGTGAGTTATTCTGTGTGTACCTTGTCCTTTTTTCTCTCTTTTTGCTTTAATCAGTTATTCATATCCTTAATATCTTTACTTATGTAAAATTTATCTTTGCTTTATTTCAGGGTCAAATTGCTGCTTGCAATACTTGCTTCTTAAAGTAGTGTCACATTGTGGTCTGTAAATTAAAATCTGTCCTTGTATGCATCAACTTCATGCATCATGACGCATCGATGGCGAGGTGTGGCAAGGGTTACCGATCCACCGATTACCGATTACCAGTAATCTAATAACATTAAACCACAGGCCGAAGAGACTGAGATTCGTTCCACCTCGTTTACGTTGATCGATGTGCTGCACCGGCGGTAGCCCTAAGATATCAGCTTACTTTGTATAAATAGCTTAGTTGTGTCTCATTTTTTTTTTTAAACGGCTAAAATCAGCTACGAAGGCAATGCAAGAGACTACTGCACAATCACAACAAGAAAGTCACAAAACAAGAGCGCGACTTGTGTTGTTTTGAAAACCATACTAGAAAAAAGAACATGCGCGCATTCAATGTCGCTCGCTCAAGACAACGCCGAACATATATCAAATCACGTCACCAACAACATGTAATTCGCATACCGACAAGCAAACGAACTTCGTTTAATAGCTTTTTCATCTCGACTACTTAACTCTCGTTCGAACAGCTAATTCACCTCGACTACTTTACTTGGCGGCGAGTTGGTTTCTTGGTTGCGAAACTCCCTGGTGGCGAGATCACCGGATACCGCGACAATGGATCGAGACAATAAAAGCACATACACATACGATACACATCTACCTCCCATTTACCAGAAAATCGAAAAAAAGAAAATCGAAAGATGTGGAAATTGAAAGATGTGAACGAAGTTGTAGCAGCAGAAATCTCACTTATAAATTCTGTACCGGTACGCATTAAATGTCTCTAGAGTGTTGACATTGTCGATGACGAGTCCATCGCCGGACGTGTGAAAATGCTAAAACTTAAGTCTAAATTCATGTTAGGACGAAAAGGAAAAGATCGTAGCATATATGAAATAAGTGTGTTCTACAGCTTCCGTTTGTGTTAAATATTCTACAAGTTTTAGTAACGATGATTTCCCTTCATCTGCGAGACTGCTAATAAATGACATACTAATTTTAAAATGAGATGTCATAATTATTGATCCAGATTTACTAACTTTCACGTACTGCATTTAACAACTATCATTGGAATCCACGCGAAAAGACGGTTATATCATCCTCGTGTTGTTCGTGGCGCAATATAAGTTCAAATTCTGGTGAAGAAAAGGGTACTTGCACGCAGTATCTATTCAATCCCACAATGCACCCAACCCAATAACAATTCAATTGATTTCCTGTCATAACGATTCAAATATGTCTTGTGCAAATCAATTCTTCACTGTTCAGTTCATAGGGTAACTGTTAGCATACTTAATAACGATTGTTCTCCCATTCGGCAGCATTATTACCATTTAGGTATACTAGTTTGCTATTATCTTTAATGTGCTAGTTGGCCGTTTTTGTCGAGGCGCTACTGTATGTGATGCTCAAGGCACGAGCAATCTTCATTTCTGTAACTGTGCTATTAGCCACCCTTTCAGTAGCTCAATCAAAAAAATCACCGAAAGTTTTATTGATGTTTAGGTGGCTTTAGGATTGCAATAAACTTTTATTGCTGTTGTTGAGACGTTAAATAGTTTATTAACTTGCGATGCTCAAAGTAATGCTGCGCTCTTGTTTTACCTATTTTACAGACAGTATTTCTGAAGAATTGCTGGGTACCATGATCGATCATCTATTGAAACATGATTTATATTTCAATAACAATAGCTAATATACCATCTGCTTTTAAAATGCCTTGATGCTTGATTAACAGGTTTCTTACTGGCTTCGATCCCGGGTAATAATTTATATTTATTATATAAACACCAGTGAAATACCAGGTGAGCTTTCGCGCGTAAACATGATATCTTCACACGTGAAGATAACATGATTTATTTTGTTCTCAAGCATCTGAGCGGGACGGAATCCTAAATCCTGGAATTTGATTGGCTAATCTTGCGCACGTGACCGGTCCAGCTTTTACGATACGGCCCACGGGCCGGATTTTTTCCCGCTGCCTAAATTTCGCTCCTAAAAGTTAGCGGTAATCGTCAATCTTTTGCCTTCTTTACACATCAATCGACGGTTAGTGAACGCAAGTTTATCTCTGTTCTCTTAAAAATGGCAAGGAAAGTCACTGTAAGTAAATTCAGTAAAGTGTTTTGAAGTTGTGAGGGTTTGCTTGGTTGTCTGTAGCTTGGCGCGTGTAATGGCGCTTAATCCTGTGTTTCCCTCGCCGTAGAATATGAATCAATTTCAGTCTAGTTTACCTTTCTGATCGTTGCTGTATTCAGGAGAATTTCTATAGAATACACGTAACGAATTTTCTCGCTTTCTGCTATTCAATTTACGGTAGAAAAGTCTGATTTCAAGTGATTTTAAAAGTGACGACTGACAGAAATTGTTTTGTAGTAAAACTTCAAACTTCGCACGAAGTTTCACACCGGAAAAACAATTTTGGAGAACTTAACTGGTTAAATAAATGCAACTAACATAAAGTAGTTCAAAAATTATATGTTCTTTAATACATCTTTCTTTGTCTACTATCTGAATTATTCGCTCGTTGCCAAGATTTTTCACAAATCGTTAGTAGACGGCGCGAAAGCCGATTCAAGACATTCAATGACAAGAGTTGCGTAAACAAACCCATTAGTAATCTGAAAAACCAATTTACTACAGGAAAAAAATAAATATGTTATTTACCGGGCTAGGTCGGTCCGTATGGGAAAAAACTGTGCCCTTGGTCTTGAGTACGGCCCTCGGTGAAGATAACATGATCACCATTGCTTTAGCTACATAATCTCTTAGAAAGTACTCAGATGTGTTGCTGTATGATCGAAACATCATCGGTTCTTCCTCGGGAATTTTCGGTCATATTCGGAAATCTTCGGTTATCTTCGGCAATCTTCGGGAAATGTTCGGAAACGTTCGTCTGGCCTTCGGAACAATTTTGGAAAATGTTCGGGAATCTTCAGAAAGTGGTCGGAAATCGTCGGAAAATCGTCAAAAAGCGTGGTCATAAGTATGTTTACATAATAAACAGAATATTACATGGCCCAACCTCGTTCCCAGGGCCTTTTCCCTGGCTTAGGGGGGCGGGGCGGGAAAAGGCCCTGGCATCGGCTGGTCACGTGCCCACTTTACACCCTGAAATCCTGGGTGTAATAAATTAGCGAGTCTGCATAATCAGAAGTGCCAAGATTACGGAGAAACTGTGCTTTTCAACTTGGATCTGCTTTCAAACGTTGAAACTTTGCGTCTTTTTGTTCAGTTAAAGCCACTTCAAGTAATGTTTTTATATTTACTGAAAGGCAAAGATATTGTTGCCGTTCTACCGACTGGCTTGGCAAATCTCTGCTGTTTCAGCGTCTACCGGATTTCTTGTCTGTCAAGGCGGACAATAATATTTTTGTAAAATACACGAATTCTACGGTTCGTGACATTTATACATTTGCCGATTTCTGTTCGGTCACTCGACCATTTTCTCGCTTCACTCGTGTTTATGAAGGGCACTTCATGCTGTATTCTAAGGACTAATTTTAAGTAGAACTGAGCCGTTAGATCGTGCTATCGCAAATTTTTAGAGGCCGTCGTAGGTCTGCATGATTTCCGCTGTTATCTGCATGTAATCTCTGTAATTTGCCATGTGTAAAGGCACATTTCTATTGCAAGATATTTTTTAACTCTCCAAGTATTTGTTTTTTGAGGGAAAAATATGACGCTTTAGTGAGTTTACCGTGAACATTTTGCTTACTTGCATTCTATATTGCGACGCCGGGCCCGGCGGTAACTAGAACGAGGGTCCTCAATAGGTTTGGCGGGATGCGGGATTTGGCATTTTTTTGCCGTGATATTCGGGATTTGGGTTAAAAACAGGGGCGGGAAGTGGGAATTGCAGTTACAAGCGGGAGCGGGATTTCGTGTTTTTATGGGGTTGGGATGTGGGATTCGTAAGGGGAACAGAGCGGGATACGGGACTTCAATTGTTTGGTGATAAATTAGTTGACCAGCGCAAAAACCGCAAGCTGGCAGAAGTGAAACTATATTGCGTATAGCTGTGTCAGGTTACAAGTAATGAATAGTGGCGGTTCCTGTCAGGTTCTGTCAAACGTATCCACTATCGCTTGACTACGAAAGTATCATAAGATTGTAGGCGACATTACCCGGGGCCTTCATCTTTCATACTGACCCTGAGTAAACCCTGTTCCGTGTCTTTTTGTTTTTAGAATCACCTCCCACAGGGGTTTTCACGCGAGTTTTTTATGATAGCCAAACATAAGACAGCTGTGGTCCTTTTTTGTTGTACGTCACATGCAGACTACACGAAAGTATTTCAATAATGGCGGAAAATGAGGAAAGTTTGTTATTTGTTTAGGATATTAGGCGGACGTCAGTGTGTTTGAAATCGTAGGAAATTCAAGATCTCGTCATACCCTCCCACGCAGACATTCTTTGGGCTCATCAAGCAATCAAATATTGCGAGAAGAGCCCAAACAAGCAATCAAAGACTGCGTGATGAGCCCAAAGAATGCCTGCATAGGAGGCTACTGACATAAATGACATCTTTCCATTTCCCAACCTCGTTCTTGTCCATTTCCAACACTTTCGACACCCCGATCCTTTCTAGTAAAAAAGTTTTTACTTAAGGTAATTCCTTAGTATTGCATTGCGCATCCCTACTGCGCACGATTTTCGCGTCATCAGCGCGTGCACATGAGCGCGTGCACTTGCAAAACGTAAGAGATTTCCCTCAAACTAAGCTCGATAACGGAATAAATTCTCCTTTTCTCTTAAACGAGCACGGTGACCCCCGATTTTTATTTCAGGTATTTGCTAAGAATAGTCTAATGAAGAACATATTTGAAGAGGAAAAAAAGTTTGATAGTAGAACGTGATTTTTTTTTGAAAATAGTTCCCAACTGGGTGTATTTTGGCCAAGGCCAGGACTTCAGGTTAATCACGGAACTGTCCGAAAAAGTGCAATATCCCCGCAACTAGGCAATCAAAAAGGGCTTAAATGAAGCAATACTGCTTATGTCAATAAATGAAGCTTTACTTTCAAGACAAAATTTTGTGCTTTTCAAGTAACCAAGATTTAATTCTGTATGAAGGTGATTCGAACTTTTAACGCGCAACCAGGAAAAATACCCCATTTTAAGAGCCTGCTGACGCGTAAACAAGCACGGTGACCCCATTTTTTTATTGCATTTTTATTATGTTTATATCATGAATGTTCATTACGCCAAGTTTCAAAAAAAGTTTGATAGTAGAACAATTTCAAGGGAATTACCTAAAGGAAAATTACAATCTTTTGTGCTTACTTATCTGCTACCCATTGAATCCCTTTGTGATCGTTTATGCAATATCAATTTTTTGAAATGTTCTCGTTGATTATTAAATTAGTTAAAGTCTCTGAAAGTGTGCGGGATCGGGATCTCCAAGCAAAAAAGGGCGGGATAGCGGGATTGACAGGAAAAAATGAGCGGGAAAGCGGGATCTGAGAACCCTATTGTGGACCCTCTAGAACTGTTTGCAAACACAGTACGTGTAGTTTCTTATCACGGATATCATATTTGCCCTCGTGCGGTTTTCAAGAGACGCCCTAGCTTTACTTCGAGAAATACGCTTGTCTAGAGAAATTCTTATGTTTCTTGCAGCTATGGTCCGGCTTATGTTTCGGCTGGAGCTTGACGTATAGGTTTATTCCTCCTTTGATCGTTCTGGCACCACAGGATTCAAAATGTAGCTATTTACCCGCAAGTCTGTTGATTGTTTGTTCGGCCTAGCTCAAAAAATTTGCCATTGCACGCAACTCAACTTAAAATTACTCCTTAGAAAACAGGATGAAGTGCCCTTCACAAACACGAGTGAAGCGACAAAATGGTCTAGTGACCAAACAGAAAACGGTAAATGCATAAATGTCACGAACCGTAGAATTCGTGTATTTTACAAAATATTATTGTCCGCCTTGACAGGCAAGAAATCCGGTAGACGCTGTAACAGCAGAGATTTGCCAAGCCAGTCGGTCGGAACGGCAACAATGTCTTTGCCTTTCAGTAAATATTCAAAACATTACTTGAAGTGGCTTTAACTGAACAAAAAGACGCAAAGTTTCTACGTTTAAAAGCAGATCCAAGTCGAAAAGCACAGCCAGTTTCTCCGCCATCGTGATTTTGGCACTTTGGATTTATGCAAACGCGCTAATTTATTACACCCAGGATTTCAGGGTGTGAAGTGGGCACGTGACCAGCCGATGCCAGGGCCTTTTCCCGCCCCGCCCCCAAGCCAGGGAAAAGGCCCTGGGAACGAGGTTGGCCGCTTGTGGATACGAATTTTACCTTCTCGTGTTTAACTCGATATCGAGTTCAACACTCGAAGATAAAATTCGTATCCACGCGCAGCCATGTGATATCCTCTATTACACCAACCGTTTTTACACAACGGTGTAAAGATAATAATTTTCACCTAAAGATTATGGTAATGACGGAAAGCTTATTTTCGAGAGAGAGCATTTCGTAAATAAAAGGAGTAAAACAACAATTAAATATTTGTATCGTTTTACAAGAGAAAAGAAAGAAGAATTCTGCTATAACAAAAAGTTTTAACTGGACTTTCCCTAACATTTTTGAGACAAAAACTTTAAAGGGGTTTAATAAGATTTCTCAGAATCGATTATAGCTGAGATATACCATTGCCCCATGCGTCTATCTAACCCGAACCTTAAACCAGGGTCAACGGGCTTCTGCTTCAAGTAAATAAACAAAGTAAAATACAATTCAGTAAAAGAGGAAAATTAACCTTTAGGAGACCCTGGCCCTGCACATGTACCCCAACATACATTACTTGCAAATAATTTGGACGATTTTAAATTAGGAGAAAAAGGGGCCCACAAATAAAACCGTCCGAAATATTTTCAGTACGGTATTAACATACTTAAGGCGGGGTACAAGTGAAAGCTGTTTGACGTCGCTAACACGGCCTTTCTGGCTATATCTCGGTCACGTTTCAAGCAACGCAAATCCCTCTGCTAGTTTCATTAACCATTGTTTGGCGGTTTTGTGTAAATTTTTGGGCGATCTTTAGGCATTTTGGGAAAGAGATGTTTATTTCTGAAGGATAGGTTAAATTGACGAAAATATGAAATGTTTAAGATTTGATGGATTTGGAAAATTGAAAATTGAAAATTGGACACCAAACAGTCCCTACCAACCTGGGGCTCTATTTTGATGGGTCAACTGTCTAATAGTGTTTCCAGCCCATTTTAATCCTAACAATTCCTAATAATAGTACTTCAAATTTCACTCCTATTGATGTTTATTCCTTCCGCTTGGAAGATACAGATCTTTGACGTATGTCTTTCGGCCTAGTTTGTGCCCAGGACATTTTCCAAAGAAATGTGGTTGAAACCTTTGGCGACTTACTATGTGTTAATGGAATTGCAGATGACATTATTGTGTATGGCTACAACAGCGATTTTAGCGATCTTGATGAAAACCTCGTAAGACGGCCTTCGATTCAACCTGGACAAATGTAAATTCAGGTGCCCTCGAATTCCCGTCTTTGGCAGTATCATATATAGGTGCTGAAGGTCTGTTGACCGCAAGTGAGAGTCGTTACTCCAACACTGAGAGGGAAATGTTGGCTGTCCTGTTTGGTTTGGAGAAGTTCCATTATTATGCCTACCGCGGACTCTTGTGTGGAATCCGACCACAAGTCGCTAGAAGCTATCTTCAGAAAGCATCTGTCTAGTGTACCACCCTGCATCGCTATGAATGACGCTGCGCATTCAGAGGTACTACGCACAAATCAAATATGTCCCTGGAAAGGACATTCCTGTCGCTGACGCTCTTTCATGAATCAGCTCAAGTTATGATGAGGCCGTACAAGGGCTTGATGTAGCTGTACACGAGGTCCATCTTCATCTTAACGCAAGCCCAACAGGAGTGTCCCAGATACGAGAACGAAACTGATAAGGATAGAGCCGTTATCGGCCCTGCGTGAAGTCATTATGCATGAATGGCCTGAAAAGAGATGTAACTACCCTGCCTATCTTTATGCTTATTGTAACTATCGTGTGAGCTCACTGTAGCCGATGGCCTGATTTTGAAGGGCACACGTATAGTCATTCCTGAATCTCTTCAACCTGATGTTCTGAAACAACTACATTATGCTCATCAGAGTGCTGAGAAATGCAAACTCAGAATAAAGGATCAGTTTTCTGAGTAAACATCAACCATGATATTGAAGAACTGGTTAAGAGTTGCCTCCAAAGCAAAGCGTCACCAGAAGTTAAATGTCAAGGAACCTTTGCTGCCTCATGATGTGCCACAGAAGCCATGGCATTCCTTAGGATCTGACATATTCTTCTGGAACAATGCCAACTACTTGTTAGTCGTTGACTACTAAAGTAAGTTTCCTGTGTTAAAAGGCTCACTAGCATCCAGTCGTCTGCAGTCATTGCGACACCTGAAGTCTGTCTTCGAGGAACATGGAATCCCAAGCAAACTGGTAACAGACAATAGACATAGACATAGTACACATCTGCTGCCTTCCAGGAGTTCAGTCGCAACTATGGATTTACTCACGTCACATCCAGTCCCCTGTATCCTCAGTCCAATGAGGACAGTGAAGAGCAGAGGCAGTGCTGACTGTGAAGGATATTTAGCACAAGTGCAAAGAATCTGGCCAGGATCCTCATTTGGCTATGCTTTGTCTGCGTAGTACCCCCTCAGTCATGATTTACTTCACTTGCAGAGCTTCTGAATGGCCGAGTATATCAGACATATCTACCAGCTGTGTCAAAGCCCTCGTTCTCTGCAGATGGAACACATCAACGTTAAACTCCAACTGAGACATGACAAGCAGAAGGTGCAATATGATAAAGCAGCTCAGCAGCTACTTCGTTCGCTGTTCCCAGAAAGATCGCATTCGAGTCTTGAACCCAGCTAGTGGTACCTGAACGCCAGGCATTGTCCAACATGTAGCAGATACGCCACGGTCATATCTGGTAGCCACTGAGAAGGGTGGCACACTTCGGAGAAACTGTCGTCATCTTCGTCCTACTGGAAAGCCTATTCAGATTCGAAGTGATGAAGTCCCAGAGGATGTTGCAGTTGCCGACTCCATCTCACGTGCAGCCGATCGCGGAGAGCACGATATGCCCCTGTAAGTGGTGCCTGTTCCTGGGCCACCCGAGTGTGCTTCGCCAATCGAAACTGCCGATCCTCCTCCTGTGCTGCTACTTCGTAGATCCACTAGAAGAATCAAGTTTCCAGACAGGTTGAACTAATAAGCATGCAGTGTGAACATGTGTCTTGCCATTTGCTTTCATTTCTAAGCGTACAGTTGTTGTGATCAGTTTTGTTACCTTGGGAAAAGGGTGATGTCGTAGTATCACTTTGCAACCTGTCTCGGCTGCCGGTCTGCGGTCGCTTGTTAATTCCCAGGCCCCGGTATATATAAGCAGTATTCATAATGCCACTTGCGACTTTTTTTCAATATCGTGCTCGTGTGATTTAAGTGTGTGCGTGTGTACCTTTCCTTCGCCGTAAGCCAGTAGTAAGCCTCCTAGTTTTCTCGAGAACTACAACGCATGTACGTGTACAAGATAATACAATAATTATTTTCCAATGCCAATCAAATTAATTAAAATATTCCATTTTAAAATTCATAACCAGTCTGTATAAACAGTCTGTAATTTGATTTTTGTTTCTTGCCTAGTCACACTGCTCATGTATACTACTGGAATGAGCTTTCAAAAAGGCTTTCAAAAAGTCATTTCAAGAATTATCACTACAAACTAATTATAGATCAAGTAAACGTATGTAGGCAATGTATCCACTGGACTTCTTCATAGTTTCCTTTGATTTTTCTCTTTGTTTAAAGGCCTGTCCAAACAAGAAATTTTTGACGACCAAACATCATCAAACATTGTTTGGTGACGAAACATACTGATGTTGAATTGGGCGGCCAAACGGCCAAACATGTTTGATCAAACATAGGTTCAACTCGACAAGCAAAGAACTATGGGTCACAAATTACCCATCGTAGCCTCTTCAATGGTGAGATTCCAATATGGCGGAATGTGCGACTTCGCAGGTTGCGATTCAAAGGTTTGAATTAAAGAAGAGATAGCGGCTAAAATACTTATTGACTATTAGAGGAGGATGGAAAAAGGGAAAATAGACGAGGGAAGACCAGGGGTGGATAAGAAGAGAGAGAAAGGATACTAAAATAATATCGTACATGCAGGAACTGATAATCGAAGATGCTCCAGGTTACCGTTAAACGACGCGAATGACTCATGACGATTTTCTCGAGATACTGATGCTTGTTGAACCTGCATGCATTTTGTTACAATAGATTTCGTTGTCATTCCTTTCCTTGTTTTCTTTTATGACCCGGCGTTTCTTCGGTTTCAATCTCAACTTTAGCAACGTTCACCGAAGCTTCGTCGTTCGCGATGAAGCGTCGCACGTAAATAAGAGGCGGTGTCTATGGATACAGGCCGCTAAGGACATCGCCCACAATGCCGCGACACATCCGGGACTTCTATGTGACTTCCGCGCGTAAATTCAAACTGAATAATGATCTCAGCTCTCCAGATAAGAAGAAAAATGGCCGAAATTTGCAGTCAAGGTTCGCAAAAGTTTGCATATGGCTTTTGAAGATTACACATCAGTAGAAAATATGAGACCTTTTCTGAGATTTTACCGAGGTCAGAACCAGTCGCAAATTTTATTTGAATTTGGTCTATTTCAAGGAATTTTTAATATGGGAGAAAACTTCGAAGCTAAATTTTTTTTCGCTCGCGCGCTTGACCAAAAAGTTTGGATATGGCTTTGACCGTGTGCTGTTTGAGACGGCTTTTGTTAGAGCAGCTTTGACGGGGATTAGCCAGCTACTTCAACACTCTGTTGTTTGATTACTTCTCTCCTTTATTTCCAACGATTGCTGTTACAATGTTGTTCTGCTTTCACTCTTCACTGACCTTAACTATCACAGCAACTACTTCAACTACGTTAGACTGCAACTACTACAGATTCACTTCTCACGTTTCTTTTATGGGGGTCAACCACATGATCCGTCAGATCACTGTCAAACTGTCAACTACGCTAACGTAACGTCATGCGCAGTTCACATAAGACTCTTCTGCGACTGCGCACCAGACTACTTAGCATATTTTCCTTCGAGGAATCAAGCTTGACTAAAATATTTTGCTCTTTGATTTTAACCAACTATTCCTAAGTGGTTGACCCAAACAAAGTAGCGTGAATAATATAAAAGTTACCATCTTGGTCTTTACCGATTAAAAGTTAAAGATAACACTAAGTTAAGGTAGAAAAGTTGTTGTTAAATATTTCTTATAACGTAAGTGTTACAAGAAGAAGATTGCATAATTACGGCTTCGTGCGTTGGTCTTTTCCAAAACCATAAGCCCGCCTACTCCATTTCATTATCTCCGTACGTGCTCTTGAGTTTAAACATATGCAAACAAACACCTTAGTACTGATTAAGATAAATACACTTTTCCTGGCCTTTTGTGCGAGGTATTAACGAAAACGTATTTTAATTAGACCGCTATATTTCAATGTCCAAAAAGGACTACTAACGAAGAAAGTTGGGCTGAAAAATTACACTGCAAAATTGTTATAGGCCATAGATTCACAAATGATTATTTCCAGAAAGAGCGCTTCCAAAAACTGGACATCGGATTTATTTCATTATCTCGACTAACACCAAGAGAAACTAACCATAGCAACCGAGTAAATACAGCTGGAAAATCCCGAAAATGATGGTGCTCGATAAATATGAATAAACTCAAGTTTTCCTTCTAAGGTAAAAACTACATAACATAGTGTAAGGTGAAACTATTATTTGATCAGTAGTGAGGTAGAGAAATCAAGTAACCCTCAGGAATATTACACGATTATATTACCCAACACCAAAAACAAGTTTTCCCTCAACAAATTAATGACGAATGAGTCACTTAATAAAATACACCTTGGCTTGCATTTTTATTCTCTAACACTTTATGCCAAGTTTCGAGTGAGACTGATGATTTAAAGTGGTCGCAAAATGCACCTTTAGATTTTTACACTACAGTTCTTGCTTCGGTCCTTCGCTAAGTCTTGCATGACAATAACTCGGGCTCGCTTTGAAATTCTCGCGAGAATTAAAACGGATCC
>JAHPZR010009151.1:27500-32134 GCA_019787425.1 Platygyra sinensis | reverse complement strand
CAGAGGTCGTTGTCTCTCTTTTGGTGAAGATCCTGTTCCAAGTTGGTCATATAGGAATCTTTTAGCAGTTACTTTGAAGTACCCAGAGGGGGAGGTAAGTAACTGTGCCCCCCCCCCCCCCCCATTGCCGACCCTATTTCATGTGGTCATTTTCGACCAAAATGGCGGGAGGCTAAAATGTAAATAAATAGTAAACCAAACGTAATATTTTTTTACGGGGATGTTATAGTAAGAGGTCCTTGTCTTTTTTTTTGCTGAAAATTCTGTTCAAAATTGGGCAATGTGTGGAATTTTTTACGAATTTTTTTTGGCAATTAATACCCTTTTTGAGGTCTATTTCAGTGAAACACATCATGAAGTTGGCCTTTCAAGCAAGCTTTCCCAGGGGTAAGTACACGTCTTTTTAGCTCCGGGTTTTTTGCTATTTGGCACCCTTAAAACATCGCGCAGAGGCAATCCAACTGTCGGAAGAGTTTGTCTATGGTGCTCGAGCAGCTGCCTCGTACATTTTCTTCCCGTAGCAAAACGTTTGCTTCTGCGCAGGCCTCCGGTCAGAGTTAAGGGTGCTCTTTGACCACTATATTGTATTTGAGGAACTCGCCATTAAGGCTTGAGGACCTCTTTATTGATCGTTTGATGTTATATCATGCTTTTTCATGTTGTGAGGACCGTTTGGTGTTAATTTTTTTGAAATCGGTTCCTTTGTTATTTAGTTATGACGTCATTTGTGTCGAAACTTTACACCTTAATAACTTTGCGAAGATTTAACCATTTCAACCAGTTTATTATTAATTGAGCTTGGCCTCAACAAGGGCTACGTGTAAGCCAAACGTTGTCGCAAACGATAAAATCCTCGCAGAGTTAGTAACGGTTAAAGTTTTTTTACAAAATGGCCGACACAATTATTCCATGAGCGCTTGTTGGATATGAGATGGTTATAGCCAACTCGGCCCTAAAGACCTCGTTGGCTATTTACCATCTCATATCCAACGCGCGCTCATGGAATAATTATTAAATATATTTTAAACACTGGTGTAATATCCTCTAAGAGTTACATGCAGTCAAAGGTGAGCCTCCTTTTGGCGTTGAAACCAAGGCTGCAAAGCACACTAGGGTAATTTTGTGGGAAACTTTAGACGTTAATAACTCTGCGAGGATTTTATCAATTGAAACAAAATTTGGAATGCACATGGCCTACATGTATGTCAAGGGCTATTAGACGTGTTAAATAACTGGCCAAATGGTTAAGACTTTGAAAAATTATTAACATCTAAAGTTTCAACACAAATGAGATCATAACTAATTAACGAAGGAACCGATTTCAAAAAAATCAACACCAAACGATTTCTCGCAACATGAACAAGTATAACATAACATCAAAACATCAATAAAAGGTCCTAAAGTCCTCAAGACGAGGTCCTAAAATAACATAATGGTCAAGAGAGCACCCTCACACTTTGACAAAAGATTGTGCTGACGCAATCGTATTCCACAGGAAGAAAATGTTCAAGGCAGCTGCCTGAGCACCCTAGACAGCTCTTCCGATAGTTTGGTTCCTTTTGCTCAGTGCTTTGAGGGTGACAAATGACAAAAATCAAGGAGCTCAAAAAACGTGTACTCACTAGTTCGAAGCTCTTGGGAAAGGGGACGTAATTTAGTATGCACTGGAATTTCCTTTGTGACAGGTCAGGTCAAAGTCGTACTTTCAATGTGCATATACAATTCTAAGGGAGCTAGGAAACCTGCAGACAACAAATAAAGTTGCAGACACTATTATTGCCTGCTTCAGTGCGTATTTTTATCTAAAAGACGCCAACTTCCGGGAAGTTATTGGTTTGTACCTAAAATTATGACATGAAACGTAATGGTGCTGAGATGGCGAAATGGTAGATTACGCCATCTCGGCTCCCTACATCCCGGGCTCGAGACCTACGCGGGGCAGTTTTTTCCCCTTACAAAATAGCTATTTTTTAAATATGTAGCAAGTGGCACATAAAAAAAAAACAACCCAAAAGAAAGCAAAAAAAGAAATAAACTTAGATAAAAACATTTTTTGCAAAGGGGAAGAATGGGCAGTTTGGTCAAAATTTTCAAAGTGTCTAAAAGACTTTCTGTTACTTAGTTTATCGCGAAAATAGTTCTTTTAGTTATAAACTAAGTAAAAAAAGTCTTTTAGACACTTTGAAAATTTTGACCAAAATGGACATACAGAAAAGTTCAGAAAAGCTTACCAAGGATCGTTTACAATTAACGAAGCAAAAGAAAGTCTTTGAGACACTTTCGAATGTTTACAATTTTTCAAAGTGTATATATAGGTGCCTTGAAAATTGTGCTTGCTTAAGACATGTTCATCAAGCCCAAACTTTTTGCTTACCTAATCAAAAGAAAGATCAAGTATTGGACTATATTGTGTGTAATTTTCAAGTTGTTTCAATAAAAGCTTAACTTTTTTTTCATTAGGGATGCTTGGGAATTTTGGCCAAAATCTTAAAAACCTAAAAAACATTTCATATTGAAAAAAAAAACTCAAAAAAAGACTGTATAAAAAAATTTCAAGGGCAAAATATGAAAGACCAATCCAAGAATTATACCTAGCCTAAATATCATTCAATTCCACATACATTAAGGCAATCCAAGAAACTATTAAAAACAGTCACTCGCATCATGTGGGCACATTCAACCTTAAATGTGGGCATTTTCGACCATGTGGGCAGGTTCAACCCGGCAAGTGGGCATATTCGACCTATCATGTGGGCACCTTCGACCGTGTGGGCAAATTCGACTTCTTGTGTGGGCGGCTTCAACCTACGTGTGGGCAGGTTCGACTAGGACACTAGCCACTACCACCACTACCACCACTCACCACCACTACCACCACTACCACCACTACCACCACTACCACCACTACCCCCACTACCACTACTACCACTACTACTACTACTACTACTACTACTACCACTACTACTACTACTACTACTACTAATAATAATAACAATAATAATAATAAATGATAAAAATAATCACATTAATAACAAATATCAAATGGTTATTTGATTAATTTTTGTTTGAAATTAAAATCATACAAATTAAATACTACACAACATCACTTCATCCAAAACTGGTGATTACTCTAGACACTGTTTGACTAAAATGTAAGGTACTTTTGTAGGAAAGTTATTCGAAAACTCACTCACCTTAATAAAAACTCATTTGCAAAGTGAAAGGTGCTGTTATTTATTATTAGATTTTTTAAAATTAATAATGTTTTCTTTTTAAGGGTGCGAAACGGGTAAAATAACTCCAAATAAGAACATTAGGCCGTCATAATTATATTCCTACATTCTGGTCGCGCACACAGGCTTAGGGTGTCTTGGTATTCAGTAAAACTCTAGTTCAAAGATGGCTTACCTTGCTTTGCTTCTGACTGTATCGATCGAGATTCCGGGTCAGTACGTGCTTTTCTCTCCCCTTTGATTGAGGCGTACTAGTCGCTGGAGCATCTAAAATAATTATTGAAAAGATTTTTTTTTTAAAGTAAGCTTGAAAATATTAATGAGTCCGATATGTAAATGCTTGATATGAACCGGGGTCACCTGTTCACACGACATCGAAATGCTAATTAATATGAAAAACATTTCACGAAGTACATCATACAATAGAGAAACACCTACCGTGTAGAGAAAGGTCATGTAAGGATTCCTCTAGGCTCGTCATATTTACACGTGTAAATATGACGAGCCTAGAGGAATCCTTACATGACCTTTCTCTACACGGTAGGTGTTTCTTATTGTATGATGTACTTCGTGAAATGTTTTTCATATTAATTAGCATTTCGATGTCGGTGAACAGGTGAACCGTGTACGAGTCGAGGTCGTAGCGTTCTCAGCGCTGCTGAATCTTTGTTTTCAAAATTATACCAAAAATATCAACAAAAAAAGCATTAACATTCTTATACCACAGATCTCGACATTATTTCTCCTCAAAATAGCGCAACGGGAACGGTTCACAGCCCAAATCCAGAAATCGGAGTTCTCTGGACAGAAATCGAACCAAATCTGCGTGGCGTCTCATATTTCTCGTCCACCCTTCCTAGCGTCCTTTGCGTCCATGCAAAACGTTCCCGATCCCCATTGCGCGATATCCTTGATGGCTCGTGCGGTCGCGTTTTTGAGACGCCTAGGAACGAGGCAGCCTGGTGCATGAGTTGACTAGCGACGAACTAAGGCAACTATGTATACGAGCGAGTGGCCATGCCGGACGCCAGCGACCCATTTTTGGCGCCAAATTAGAAGCTTGGAGGCAAAAAAGTTTCATGTTTCTCACTTTTTACAATTTATCTGCTAAGGTTTTCGGAACTGTAGATCCCTTTTCGTGGACAGTGCCATGTCCAGTGCTAAAAGTTACCTGCCGTTTCAGTGCCTTTCCTGTTAACTTCCATTGACGTCAGGACAGTAAAGTTTTCCCCGCCTGCTAAATCCTGATTGGTCAATTCAAATTTTCGCGCGCCAGCCTTATGCAAGGAAGAGGTATTTATGCTAAAACAAAACACATCAACCCTCAAAACACTATCTCCTCTTCCTGACATCAAATGGGACCAACAATCCTCGCTACAGTCAAGAGGCAAAAACATGACT
>JAHPZR010009151.1:10000-22500 GCA_019787425.1 Platygyra sinensis | reverse complement strand
GGCCCTGGGAACGAGGTTGGTAAATTAACTCATGTATTTCCGTTATGATACGGGCCATGAGTACTGGATCAACCTAGGTTGTTTGCCATTTACTCGGAAAAACCAGTTGGTCGACAGTTGTAGTAAATGGTACGCGTCACATCCCAAATGGAAATTTTTCAGTGGGATGCGCTTGTTCCATGGGTCCGTTTCCACGACTTTTTCCCGGAAGATAGGATCAAAGACGATCCAAACCAAAAGGCCCGGAACTAGTAAAAACCAACAAATGGAACGCACATTTTCCATTGGGAAATTCCGTTTGGGAATTTATGGCTACCTTTCCAGAAATCCCGTTTTCCCGAGAAAATGTCCGTTCAGGGAGACAAAATTAATATTTCCGTTTGCATTACATCCGAAATCTCCGGATTTTTGGGGGTAAATAGTTCACAACCCTAGACTACGAGAAGTCCTCCTTTCACTTAGTCTGTCGCGCGTGACGCGAAAGAAAACCGCGAAAAGAAATGGCCGCGTGAAATCCTGGGGGCGAGACGCGTGCGCTTCTCAACCATGTACCAGCAGTTCGCGCAGCCACTTTTTTCTCACGGTTTTCTTTTGAGTCACGTGCGACAGACTAAGTAAAATACAACCTCATCCCCAGGGTCCTCTCTCTATCTCGAGAAAGTACCCTGTTTACGGCTGGTCAAGTGTCTATGCAGGCTAACCGAAGCCTCACAGAGGGTGGGTCCTCAACTTAATTTTGTCAATTCTGTCTAAGGAGGTGAATGTTGCGTTTCTATAAGGACGTTGTTTTGGATAGGAAGCAAGTTATTTATCAGAGATCCTGCTTGACCAGTGGTTCATCTCTATCTGAACTTCTATGAGTATGATATGTTGATTGAGAGGGAACTTTTCTTAGATTTCACTGTTTTTTTTCCGAAAGCCGCTGGATTTTGCAAACTTTCTTCATAACATTTTTCACTGCAAGACAATTGAGTGACCGTCAAACTTTCGATTGGATGAATTCAGTCAAATTGAATCCCAAACACTGGACGTATCAAACTTTAAACGAATGCATCAATGCCTCCGTTGTGATTTTTGGGCGATCCTAAATGCCGGAATGACGGGACGGCGGAATGGCGGAATGGCGGAAAGATAAAATAAAACCCATAAGCCTAAAAGACTGCAGAATGACGGAAAATCTCCCGAAATCCTAACAGACGGAGGTCAACTATAAAGCCTTTTGTTTAGGGGAAAACGGCAGACAATTCACCAAAAATGAAAATAGAAAAGTCAATTGACTCATTTGAGGTTTCTGTATACCTTCAAATCGGCAATTTTCTTCAAATTTCGATTTTTCGGTTAAAGTAATGATCCAAATGAAATCTCTAATGTAGAAAAGAAATCATTGAAAAAGATTAAATATTGGCAGAGAAATGGCGGTTTTAAGTTTTGGCCAGAGGTAAAATTACCCGTCTGATTGACATATTTAGCGCTGTTTTCTGGAATCGATTTTTCCACCTGAAGCGGACACTGTAAAGCGCTAAAACTCATAGGGAATTTGTCCGATTGACCCTAAATTTTGACAGTGGGTAGATTAACACAAACTACAAAAAAATGTCTGCGAATTTTTTCTTTCGAAATAATTTTTTCAATGAGAGAGATTTTTGTACAAACACTTCACATTTTTCTAATACTATTTCGAAAACGTTCCACAACTTTTCACTGTAACTGAGTATGGCAAAACGCACACACGCTTTTTTGGCGCTTTGGGTCCGGGAACTGAGGGACAAATTAAATTAGCGAAAGACAAAATTCGCTTTGATTTGTAGCTTTGAAAAGGTGATTCGGACGCTTGCCGTTAGAAGTCGTGAAAAATTCGACAATTCATATTATTTCAACATTATTGGTATAGTTGGATAGCCAGCTCTGTAAGCTTTAATTTGATATAGGGGTTTAGGTATCTACAGTTTTAACTGGACGCGCTACATTGCTTGGACCCGAGAGACCCCTGAAGGTATACGGTAACCTTAAACTTGTGTACATCTGCATGCTTTTCAGTCAAGGTTTCGCAAGTGTACAAGCCCGGCTGCCGTTTCCAGGGCGATCTTTTCTTCAACTGGAAATTGGCCGATGTAGAAGTCTGTTCAGACTGCTAACAACAACTGAGCCGCCGAAGGAAGCGAAGTCGAAAAACAAATATTCAAGCATCATTGCACATGGTTCCATGCATGCAGCTTTAAACTTGACGATATGTTCACTGTTTTTGCCGTGAAGAATTTTTACTTCTTTGTTAAATAGACGCCTCTCCTGATCGTCCTCACTCAGTAACTTCTTCATCACAACCTTTTCACCATGCCCGTTCCTAGCAACAAAAACCAAAACCAAACGATCCGCGTCCGATAACCTTTTATTTCCCCACAAATTCCCCCATTGAAATAGAGGCAAACCGTGACAAACCAGAGATTTGTTAGCATTAGACTTCCCTTTCACCGGGAAGGGCAATTTAAACGTCATATTTAATGCATACTGATCCACTGAGTCGACGATTTGCGCTTTGTTGGAGATCTACTTCGTCGTAAATTTAACCTGCACGTGGCGGCATGTTGTCGCCAGCTGTCAAATCAGTCACGTTTGTTTTCCATTTTTTTTCTGGAGCACGTTCAATCAGTCTATTTCCAGTTTCCCTTAAACGGAAACGGTAAGCAAAAACAAGGAAGTATGACATCCATTGCTTTAACGCGCCATGTTTTAATTGTTTTTAATTTTTCTCGTGATCCTATGAGCAAGGGTTTGTTTCACGATCACCCACACTAGTCCTTCTATGAGACGCGTCCTTATGGACACTATGGTAGTTTTATTCATCAAAACGAATATCTAGTCCAAGATGATGCCAGTTCGATAGGTAACATAAGCGAGTTTTTGTTTTGTTTTTAAGGTTACCCTACTTATCACGGATGGCGCACAAACCCAGATTAGCGACCGCAATGAGCCCACACCTATTCAAGTGGCAACAGCTATAAAAAATCGAGGAATCTCCGTCATCGCTTTGGCTATCGCTCAGGCCGATGTTATTGAGTTGAAAAAATACACATCCACACCAGATGACGTATTTAAGGCGGAGGGTTTCGGACAGCTGGAGGAAGAAGTTATTACAATCGCTGAACGCCTTTGCCCCAGTAAGTTATGTTAAGATGCATCCGTAATATGAATGAAATTCAGAGCCCTAAAAGCCGCCTTAGCGATTTCACCAATTTCACCCCAGCGCCAGTCTACCTATCCAGACTTGTCAGAAGCTGGTGCAATCGAAAGCAACAACGCTAGCCACCATCGCAGTTCTACAGTGCCTTGTATAAATCTGTTACTAACAATATTGTTTATTGTTTGTTCACAGCTCCTACTACTACTGCACCACCCACTACGACTCCCTTACCAACGACCACTCCTCCACCTACGACTACCACTGTTCCACCCACAACCACCACTGCTCCGCCTACGACCACCACTGCTCCGCCAACGACCACTACCGCTCCACCTACAACTACTACTGCTCCGCCTACCACTACCACTGCTCCGCCTACCACTACCACTGCTCCGCCTACCACTACCACTGCGCCGCCTACCACTACCACTGCTCCGCCTACCACTACGGTTCCACCGCAACCCCGTATACAATATGTAAGTGTATAAATATCTTGTCCAATGTTTCTGTTAGCGCAGATTGGTCTTAGCCTGATGAAGTGAAGCATAGCTCTAGAGCAGAGAGCTTGCAGTGGACGCGTTATTTTAGAACAAAGCGCTAGGTAAACCAGGTTTTCGATGTCTATATTGTAATTGGATTCTTGACCGGTAGAGGTTCCTCACCCCAATCCTCCACAGTTACCAAATCCAAGATGGCGGCCTAATTAATACGAAAATGTGCGCTCGCACGCCCAAAATACGTCTGCACTGCAAGTTATGGAGCAGATCACAAATCACGGGAATAATTCTATGGCAATTCTGAGAGCTGAAAGCGCTAGCAAATCCATGTCGCTCTTTGTCAGCTTAAAGCTTGTTTAGAGAGCACACGGTACCAGGAAATTTCTTTGACCGTGGCGGGATTGAATCAACGAGCCACGGTGTAGGTTACGGAACTTAAGAGGCTGTCTCTCTAAGAATCACCCAACCAAATTTTTTGCCTGAAACTCTAACAACTGAAAGACTTTAATAAGGTTAGAATAAAAACAGATTTGGTTTGATTTAAAATGATTTTCTAGTCGCGTCAGGGGCCATTTAATATTTTCGCCTCGTCAGGGCCCCTCGCCCTGTCTCCAAAAGCTTAAAACTGGCATTACATGGCTTGTGTTTGTAGGCGATGTTACGCGCGCTCTGATTGACTAATTGTCACTAAATTGTAGGGCATTATTCTCCCGTGCCGATTACGGGCTTACAACAAAGCAAAGAGTAATTAAAAAAAAATCTTTATTTTTGTTGTTTGAGCCATATAATAAACACCGTAATATCCGCGACCGTTCGGTCGTTACGGGAAAATCTCAAACTTAACCTCGGCGTACCGATCGCTTGGTCAATACGGCAAGGCCTCAGTTTGAGATGTTGCCGTAACGACCTCACTCTCGGTTATTAAGTAGTTAATTATTAACTATGACCTCGATATAACGCGCTTTTGTTGTTTCCCCTCAAATTCGTTATATCGAGGTTTTCGATATAACGAACCCTCCATTTAACGAACAAATTTGGCCGGTCCCCAGCGACTTCGTTAAATCGAGGTTCCACTGTACAACGCTGCATGTAGAGGAAACATTGCTTTGGAGCAAGATGAAATTATCTATGGTGTTTTAAACTATACATCGTCCGATTTAACCCTAAATCACGTGATCATGATTGGAAAATAATTTCTTAACGCAGTACAAGATGAAAAAAAGACCCCAATTCAATGATTTTGAACCCTCGTTAACGAAAAAAATTGAATAAGAAAAATACAATTAGCGATTACTGCAAATGCGAACTACTGTCTTTGACTAATCAAAGTTGCTATAACTGGGCACTGAACTTGGAAAGTAAATTATGAAAAGGTGTTATGAGGCATTGCCCATACATACATAACATACATACATTACTTTATCTACCCTCAGATTTATGGTTACTCAGGCCTGCCTACACGTTTTACGTGTATCTGTGCATGTCTTTCTTGTGCTGTAGTCAAAAACGGCAAGAACACTTTGTTCGGTTAAAAGTGATGTGTGACACTGAGCGAAACACTTGAGCCTGTTGCACGTCTATGATTAATACTGTCACCCCTCTGGTTAAACGATGTGCAAGTAGCTCAGCCGTGAGCGCTGGCTTGCCATGCGAAAAAATGGTAGTTTCGAATCCTAGTAGCTTCCATTGTTTTTTTGTTTTTGTTTTTCTGTCTTCATATCGAGTGCTTTCGCACAATATCACGCACTAATGTGAGGAAACAACAGCGAAGACTTTCCTTGAATCGAATCGCCAAGGAAGAACCAGTATTTTCCGTACAATGAAAAAAAAATCGTTGTTATTTAACCTCACGAAAATAACTAACTTGGTACGTTGCAAGCGACTGTAAAATGGCCTTAGACGGTGGGTGCTTGAAAGGTCGGGAATGCTCTTCGTTTCGAGTGCAAATCAGGGATTCTGGTCTCACTTAGGGTGTTGATGACGAAACATCACCATTTTTAGCTGTCAATTATTCTTCATGGTGCACTAGAAGAAATAATAATAGAAGAAACGCTCTGATTTAATTTCTGTTTCAGGCTTCATTTCTGGTGATCTCTCGAGTACACGAGTCGGGTCTACAAGTGCGCGTGGAATCCTTTCTTCAACAGCGGCTAGTAATCGAACCTATTCTGTTTTAAGTGGTATCTTTTAGGAATCTAATGAAACTCAAGCAACGTCCACGTTAGTCTCCTTTTGGAGCTAATTTCAAAATTTCCGACAAGCATTCCTTGACTTTTCATATGAGAGTTCCAAATGTCTAACGGGAAGTGAAGGAAGGCGGGAAGGCGCGCGAAGGCGTGAAGGCGTGAAGCCGTGAAATCGTCGCATTACTAAAACTTGGAAATTTTAAATATTTTCCAAGTTAAAAATAGTTCAAATTTTTAAACAATTAACTATTAGAGGCTAGCTGTTACTATCCATTTTTAAGTAATTGCATTGTTCTCGTTGTATTAGTACTGTTCTTAGTAGCATTACACCTTATGCTCGTCATTTACAGAAAATTAACATTCATTTGGGTCAAAATTTGTTTCATTACAGTCAATATACTCTCAATAACACCAATATGACCTTCATTTGCGCGTAAGGAACGTTCAAGAATAACATTTGCATATGTGTTAACATTCAAAATCATCAAAAGATAAACAATACCATCCTTTGACATTCATTGACTGTAAATGTATTTTCATTTTGGTCGAAATGAAATTCGTTGTCACGAAACGACAATCATTTACACTTTTGGACGATCCTTTTTTCAACAAAAGACTTTCAATAACACAATTTGCATGAGAACGCTCAATCAATTACATTATTATACAATCATATCCATGAAGGTCATATGGTGTTATTGAGAGTATATTGACTCAAATGAAACAAATTTGACCCAAATAAATGTTTATTTTCTGTGAATGAAGAGCAAAAGGTGTATTATCGTTCTGCTAATAATTTGGGTAACTGTAAGTAGTCTCAATGTCTCTTTGAAGTCGATTCTAGTTGCGTATTGTAAATAGTAGAAGTATCACTTTTAAGAGTTTAGCCTAGCTTGTGAAGTGGTGTTGTAATTTTTTGGGCATGAAATAAATAAACTTATAATAAAACTTTGAAATTAAAAGGAAAAGAGTAACACTGCGGAGCCGAAGGGTAAGCGTGAAGGCGGACTTACCATCGGAAAGCAGCAACTCTCTTTCTGCTATGACCAGAACAAAAAGACCAAAACAGCCCAGCACAGAACGCTTTCTGGTGAGTACAGTGTAACAGCTGAAGGAAATGCTATGTTAAATGACGTCTTACTTTTGGTTCGCAAGCCTTTTAACAATTAAATAAAGCTACAGTGCATGTGAGAAGAGAGTTGCATGCTTTCCGATGAGTAAGATCGCTTATCATCGATTCACCTTCGCTTCCGCAGTGTGTTCGCTTCTCTTTATACAATTTTTATATAGTTTTATTTATTTCTATGCCCTAACAATTACAACACACTTCACGAAGCTACACTACTTACAAAGTGCTACATTGCTACTATTTACAATACGCAACTAGGATCGACTTCAGAGAGCATGAGACTACTATACAGTGCGCACTTATTAGCAGAACGATAATACACCTTTTGCTGCTTCATTCACAGAAAATAAACCATTTATTTGGGTCAAAATTGATTCATGTTGAGGTCAATATACTCTCAATTAACACCAATATGACCTTCATGGATATGATTGTATAATAATGTAATTGATTGAGCGTTCTCATGCAAATTGTGTTATTGAAAGTCTTTTGTTGAAAAAGGATCGTCCAAAAGTGTAAATGATTGTCGTTTCGTGACAACGAATTTCATTTCGACCAAAATGAAAATACATTTACAGTCAATGGATGTCAAAGGATGGTACTTTTTATTTTTTACGATTTTGAATGTTAACGCATATGCAAATGTTATTCTTGAACGTTCCTTACGCGCAAATGAAGGTCATATTGGTGTTATTGAGAGTATATTGACTTGAATGAAACAAATTTTGACCCAATTGAATGTTAATTTTCTGTAAATGACGAGCATAAGGTGTAATGCTACTAAGAACAGTACTAATACAACGAAACAATGCAATTACTTAAAAATGGATAGTAACAGCTAGCCTCTAATAGTTAATTGTTTAAAAATTTGAACTATTTTTAACTTGGAAAATATTTAAAATTTCCAAGTTTTAGTAATGCGACGATTTCACGGCTTCACGCCTTCACGCCTTCGCGCGCCTTCCCGCCTTCCTTCACTTCCCGTTAGACATTTGGAACTCTCATATGAAAAGTCAAGGAATGCTTGTCGGAAATTTTGAAATTAGCTCCAAAAGGAGACTAACGTGGACGTTGCTTGAGTTTCATTAGATTCCTAAAAGATACCACTTAAAACAGAATAGGTTCGATTACTAGCCGCTGTTGAAGAAAGGATTCCACGCGCACTTGTAGACCCGACTCGTGTACTCGAGAGATCACCAGAAATGAAGCCTGAAACAGAAATTAAATCAGAGCGTTTCTTCTATTATTATTTCTTCTAGTGCACCATGAAGAATAATTGACAGCTAAAAATGGTGATGTTTCGTCATCAACACCCTAAGTGAGACCAGAATCCCTGATTTGCACTCGAAACGAAGAGCATTCCCGACCTTTCAAGCACCCACCGTCTAAGGCCATTTTACAGTCGCTTGCAACGTACCAAGTTAGTTATTTTCGTGAGGTTTAAATAACAACGATTTTTTTTTCATTGTACGGAAATACTGGTTCTTCCTTGGCGATTCGATTCAAGGAAAGTCTTCGCTGTTGTTTCCTCACATTAGTGCGTGATATTGTGCGAAAGCACTCGATATGAAGACAGAAAAACAAAAACAAAAAAACAATGGAAGCTACTAGGATTCGAACTACCATTTTTTCGCATGGCAAGCCAGCGCTCACGGCTGAGCTACTTGCACATCGTTTAACCAGAGGGGTGACAGTATTAATCATAGACGTGCAACAGGCTCAAGTGTTTCGCTCAGTGTCACACATCACTTTTAACCGAACAAAGTGTTCTTGCCGTTTTTGACTACAGCACAAGAAAGACATGCACAGATACACGTAAAACGTGTAGGCAGGCCTGAGTAACCATAAATCTGAGGGTAGATAAAGTAATGTATGTATGTTATGTATGTATGGGCAATGCCTCATAACACCTTTTCATAATTTACTTTCCAAGTTCAGTGCCCAGTTATAGCAACTTTGATTAGTCAAAGACAGTAGTTCGCATTTGCAGTAATCGCTAATTGTATTTTTCTTATTCAATTTTTTTCGTTAACGAGGGTTCAAAATCATTGAATTGGGGTCTTTTTTTCATCTTGTACTGCGTTAAGAAATTATTTTCCAATCATGATCACGTGATTTAGGGTTAAATCGGACGATGTATAGTTTAAAACACCATAGATAATTTCATCTTGCTCCAAAGCAATGTTTCCTCTACATGCAGCGTTGTACAGTGGAACCTCGATTTAACGAAGTCGCTGGGGACCGGCCAAATTTGTTCGTTAAATGGAGGGTTCGTTATATCGAAAACCTCGATATAACGAATTTGAGGGGAAACAACAAAAGCGCGTTATATCGAGGTCATAGTTAATAATTAACTACTTAATAACCGAGAGTGAGGTCGTTACGGCAACATCTCAAACTGAGGCCTTGCCGTATTGACCAAGCGATCGGTACGCCGAGGTTAAGTTTGAGATTTTCCCGTAACGACCGAACGGTCGCGGATATTACGGTGTTTATTATATGGCTCAAACAACAAAAATAAAGATTTTTTTTTAATTACTCTTTGCTTTGTTGTAAGCCCGTAATCGGCACGGGAGAATAATGCCCTACAATTTAGTGACAATTAGTCAATCAGAGCGCGCGTAACATCGCCTACAAACACAAGCCATGTAATGCCAGTTTTAAGCTTTTGGAGACAGGGCGAGGGGCCCTGACGAGGCGAAAATATTAAATGGCCCCTGACGCGACTAGAAAATCATTTTAAATCAAACCAAATCTGTTTTTATTCTAACCTTATTAAAGTCTTTCAGTTGTTAGAGTTTCAGGCAAAAAATTTGGTTGGGTGATTCTTAGAGAGACAGCCTCTTAAGTTCCGTAACCTACACCGTGGCTCGTTGATTCAATCCCGCCACGGTCAAAGAAATTTCCTGGTACCGTGTGCTCTCTAAACAAGCTTTAAGCTGACAAAGAGCGACATGGATTTGCTAGCGCTTTCAGCTCTCAGAATTGCCATAGAATTATTCCCGTGATTTGTGATCTGCTCCATAACTTGCAGTGCAGACGTATTTTGGGCGTGCGAGCGCACATTTTCGTATTAATTAGGCCGCCATCTTGGATTTGGTAACTGTGGAGGATTGGGGTGAGGAACCTCTACCGGTCAAGAATCCAATTACAATATAGACATCGAAAACCTGGTTTACCTAGCGCTTTGTTCTAAAATAACGCGTCCACTGCAAGCTCTCTGCTCTAGAGCTATGCTTCACTTCATCAGGCTAAGACCAATCTGCGCTAACAGAAACATTGGACAAGATATTTATACACTTACATATTGTATACGGGGTTGCGGTGGAACCGTAGTGGTAGGCGGAGCAGTGGTAGTGGTAGGCGGCGCAGTGGTAGTGGTAGGCGGAGCAGTGGTAGTGGTAGGCGGAGCAGTGGTAGTGGTAGGCGGAGCAGTAGTAGTTGTAGGTGGAGCGGTAGTGGTCGTTGGCGGAGCAGTGGTGGTCGTAGGCGGAGCAGTGGTGGTTGTGGGTGGAACAGTGGTAGTCGTAGGTGGAGGAGTGGTCGTTGGTAAGGGAGTCGTAGTGGGTGGTGCAGTAGTAGTAGGAGCTGTGAACAAACAATAAACAATATTGTTAGTAACAGATTTATACAAGGCACTGTAGAACTGCGATGGTGGCTAGCGTTGTTGCTTTCGATTGCACCAGCTTCTGACAAGTCTGGATAGGTAGACTGGCGCTGGGGTGAAATTGGTGAAATCGCTAAGGCGGCTTTTAGGGCTCTGAATTTCATTCATATTACGGATGCATCTTAACATAACTTACTGGGGCAAAGGCGTTCAGCGATTGTAATAACTTCTTCCTCCAGCTGTCCGAAACCCTCCGCCTTAAATACGTCATCTGGTGTGGATGTGTATTTTTTCAACTCAATAACATCGGCCTGAGCGATAGCCAAAGCGATGACGGAGATTCCTCGATTTTTTATAGCTGTTGCCACTTGAATAGGTGTGGGCTCATTGCGGTCGCTAATCTGGGTTTGTGCGCCATCCGTGATAAGTAGGGTAACCTTAAAAACAAAACAAAAACTCGCTTATGTTACCTATCGAACTGGCATCATCTTGGACTAGATATTCGTTTTGATGAATAAAACTACCATAGTGTCCATAAGGACGCGTCTCATAGAAGGACTAGTGTGGGTGATCGTGAAACAAACCCTTGCTCATAGGATCACGAGAAAAATTAAAAACAATTAAAACATGGCGCGTTAAAGCAATGGATGTCATACTTCCTTGTTTTTGCTTACCGTTTCCGTTTAAGGGAAACTGGAAATAGACTGATTGAACGTGCTCCAGAAAAAAAATGGAAAACAAACGTGACTGATTTGACAGCTGGCGACAACATGCCGCCACGTGCAGGTTAAATTTACGACGAAGTAGATCTCCAACAAAGCGCAAATCGTCGACTCAGTGGATCAGTATGCATTAAATATGACGTTTAAATTGCCCTTCCCGGTGAAAGGGAAGTCTAATGCTAACAAATCTCTGGTTTGTCACGGTTTGCCTCTATTTCAATGGGGGAATTTGTGGGGAAATAAAAGGTTATCGGACGCGGATCGTTTGGTTTTGGTTTTTGTTGCTAGGAACGGGCATGGTGAAAAGGTTGTGATGAAGAAGTTACTGAGTGAGGACGATCAGGAGAGGCGTCTATTTAACAAAGAAGTAAAAATTCTTCACGGCAAAAACAGTGAACATATCGTCAAGTTTAAAGCTGCATGCATGGAACCATGTGCAATGATGCTTGAATATTTGTTTTTCGACTTCGCTTCCTTCGGCGGCTCAGTTGTTGTTAGCAGTCTGAACAGACTTCTACATCGGCCAATTTCCAGTTGAAGAAAAGATCGCCCTGGAAACGGCAGCCGGGCTTGTACACTTGCGAAACCTTGACTGAAAAGCATGCAGATGTACACAAGTTTAAGGTTACCGTATACCTTCAGGGGTCTCTCGGGTCCAAGCAATGTAGCGCGTCCAGTTAAAACTGTAGATACCTAAACCCCTATATCAAATTAAAGCTTACAGAGCTGGCTATCCAACTATACCAATAATGTTGAAATAATATGAATTGTCGAATTTTTCACGACTTCTAACGGCAAGCGTCCGAATCACCTTTTCAAAGCTACAAATCAAAGCGAATTTTGTCTTTCGCTAATTTAATTTGTCCCTCAGTTCCCGGACCCAAAGCGCCAAAAAAGCGTGTGTGCGTTTTGCCATACTCAGTTACAGTGAAAAGTTGTGGAACGTTTTCGAAATAGTATTAGAAAAATGTGAAGTGTTTGTACAAAAATCTCTCTCATTGAAAAAATTATTTCGAAAGAAAAAATTCGCAGACATTTTTTTGTAGTTTGTGTTAATCTACCCACTGTCAAAATTTAGGGTCAATCGGACAAATTCCCTATGAGTTTTAGCGCTTTACAGTGTCCGCTTCAGGTGGAAAAATCGATTCCAGAAAACAGCGCTAAATATGTCAATCAGACGG
>JAHPZR010009151.1:0-2500 GCA_019787425.1 Platygyra sinensis | reverse complement strand
CATATCAAGCATTTACATATCGGACTCATTAATATTTTCAAGCTTACTTTAAAAAAAAATCTTTTCAATAATTATTTTAGATGCTCCAGCGACTAGTACGCCTCAATCAAAGGGGAGAGAAAAGCACGTACTGACCCCGGAATCTCGATCGATACAGTCAGAAGCAAAGCAAGGTAAGCCATCTTTGAACTAGAGTTTTACTGAATACAAGACACCCTAAGCCTGTGTGCGCGACCAGAATGTAGGAATATAATTATGACGGCCTAATGTTTCTTATTTGGAGTTATTTTACCCGTTTCGCACCCTTAAAAGAAAACATTATTAATTTTAAAAAATCTAATAATAAATAACAGCACCTTTCACTTTGCAAATGAGTTTTTATTAAGGTGAGTGAGTTTTCGAATAACTTTCCTACAAAGTACCTTACAGTTTAGTCAAACAGTGTCTAGAGTAATCACCAGTTTTGGATGAAGTGATGTTGTGTAGTATTTAATTTGTATGATTTTAATTTCAAACAAAAATTAATCAAATAACCATTTGATATTTGTTATTAATGTGATTATTTTTATCATTTATTATTATTATTGTTATTATTATTAGTAGTAGTAGTAGTAGTAGTAGTGGTAGTAGTAGTAGTAGTAGTAGTAGTAGTGGTAGTAGTGGTAGTGGTGGTAGTGGTGGTAGTGGTGGTAGTGGTTGGTAGTGGTGGTAGTGGTGGTAGTGGTGGTAGTGGTGGTAGTGGCTAGTGTCCTAGTCGAACCTGCCCACACGTAGGTTGAAGCCGCCCACACAAGAAGTCGAATTTGCCCACACGGTCGAAGGTGCCCACATGATAGGTCGAATATGCCCACTTGCCGGGTTGAACCTGCCCACATGGTCGAAAATGCCCACATTTAAGGTTGAATGTGCCCACATGATGCGAGTGACTGTTTTTAATAGTTTCTTGGATTGCCTTAATGTATGTGGAATTGAATGATATTTAGGCTAGGTATAATTCTTGGATTGGTCTTTCATATTTTGCCTTTGAAATTTTTTTATACAGTCTTTTTTTGAGTTTTTTTTTTCAATATGAAATGTTTTTTAGGTTTTTAAGATTTTGGCCAAAATTCCCAAGCATCCCTAATGAAAAAAAAGTTAAGCTTTTATTGAAACAACTTGAAAATTACACACAATATAGTCCAATACTTGATCTTTCTTTTGATTAGGTAAGCAAAAAGTTTGGGCTTGATGAACATGTCTTAAGCAAGCACAATTTCAAGGCACCTATATATACACTTTGAAAAATTGTAAACATTCGAAAGTGTCTCAAAGACTTTCTTTTGCTTCGTTAATTGTAAACGATCCTTGGTAAGCTTTTCTGAAACTTTCTGTATGTCCATTTTGGTCAAAATTTTCAAAGTGTCTAAAAGACTTTTTTTACTTAGTTTATAACTAAAAGAACTATTTTCGCGATAAACTAAGTAACAGAAAGTCTTTTAGACACTTTGAAAATTTTGACCAAACTGCCCATTCTTCCCCTTTGCAAAAAATGTTTTTATCTAAGTTTATTTCTTTTTTTGCTTTCTTTTGGGTTGTTTTTTTTTATGTGCCACTTGCTACATATTTAAAAATAGCTATTTTGTAAGGGGAAAAAACTGCCCCGCGTAGTCTCGAGCCCGGGATGTAGGGAGCCGAGATGGCGTAATCTACCATTTCGCCATCTCAGCACCATTACGTTTCATGTCATAATTTTAGGTACAAACCAATAACTTCCCGGAAGTTGGCGTCTTTTAGATAAAAATACGCACTGAAGCAGGCAATAATAGTGTCTGCAACTTTATTTGTTGTCTGCAGGTTTCCTAGCTCCCTTAGAATTGTATATGCACATTGAAAGTACGACTTTGACCTGACCTGTCACAAAGGAAATTCCAGTGCATACTAAATTACGTCCCCTTTCCCAAGAGCTTCGAACTAGTGAGTACACGTTTTTTGAGCTCCTTGATTTTGTCATTTGTCACCCTCAAAGCACTGAGCAAAAGGAACCAAACTATCGGAAGAGCTGTCTAGGGTGCTCAGGCAGCTGCCTTGAACATTTTCTTCCTGTGGAATACGATTGCGTCAGCACAATCTTTTGTCAAAGTGTGAGGGTGCTCTCTTGACCATTATGTTATTTTAGGACCTCGTCTTGAGGACTTTAGGACCTTTTATTGATGTTTTGATGTTATGTTATACTTGTTCATGTTGCGAGAAATCGTTTGGTGTTGATTTTTTTGAAATCGGTTCCTTCGTTAACTAGTTATGATCTCATTTGTGTTGAAACTTTAGATGTTAATAATTTTTCAAAGTCTTAACCATTTGGCCAGTTATTTAACACGTCTAATAGCCCTTGACATACATGTAGGCCATGTGCATTCCAAATTTTGTTTCAATTGATAAAATCCTCGCAGAGTTATTAACGTCTAAAGTTTCCCACAAAATTACCCTAGTGTGCTTTGCAGCCTTGGTTTCAACGCCAAAAGGA
>JAHPZR010009150.1:0-17131 GCA_019787425.1 Platygyra sinensis | reverse complement strand
TTCATTCCCCAGTATTGCATCGCGCATCCCTACTGCGCATAATTTTACGCGTGATTAGCGCGCGCATTAGAAAATGGCGGCTTTTTCTTTACGGCTGGTCCTCGCCAAAGAAGTAAATCGTCATTTTCTTGAAAACGACTATGGTGACCTATCATTTTTTTCTGTTGTTTTGAATTGAGAAGTAAATTTCTCTATGTAAGATAAATACGGGCCAATTCTCAGTGTTGAGCAAAAAAACCATCGTCAGAAACGTGAATTTAGCAAGCACTCGTGACTATAATGATTGTGCTATTATAAGGATTTATATGGAATAAACAAGGTGCTGCTGCTCTTAAATGAACATGGGGACCCCTCATTTTTATTTCAAAATTTAAGTTTCTATAATATAAACAATCAATTGGCAAAGTTTGAGAAAAATCTCAGTGTAGGTTCTATTTCAGAGGAATGACCTTAATCCGGCTTTGAACAACCCGGCGCAGAATGTTAACTTGTTTATTTTCATAAATCTAGTTCATTTTCCGGACAATAAAAATTTCAATCGCATGACTGAATGGATTATGAATAGATGAAACAGAAGTATTTGATGGACATTAGAACTAGCTTACACGTATTCTATTTCAGTTTACATGGTCAACAACAACACTAGAGCGACTTTGACGTGGACATTTTCCAACATTTTTCTTGTATTTGTTTTCACACTGACCTTAACACGGCGCCATTGTTCGTTAGGAAAGGCCTATTCAAACATAGTTCAGAGGCGCGGTGACCTCGTGGTAAGTGTGCTCGACTCCTGATCAAGTTGTCTGGGTTCGAGCCCTCGGCCGAGTTGTTCGAAAGGTAGGTAACGCTATCCACCGAATAAATCACTTTCCAGTAAATAAGTCATAAGTGTTGGCAAAACAAACCATGCTATCCACTGGATAGTGATTTCTCCGGTGAATAACGTTGATTAATTGGGACCTGACCTTTGTTGTGTTCTTGGGCAAGACGCTTTACTTTCAGTGCCTTTCTCTACCAAGGCCTCGGTTGTTCGAAAGCTGGATGACGCTATTCACCGTATAAATCACTATCTAGCGGATAGCTTGGTTTCTATTGTTAACAGTTATCCACTGGAGAGCTATCTATCCCGTAAATAGCGTTATCCAGTATGAAGAACTTGGACCAGATGTATAAATGGGTAACGGCAAATTCAATGCTGGGGGGGGGGGGGGGAGTTACCCAACGATGGACTAGCATCCCATCCAGGGGGGATTAGAATTATTCCTAGTCGCTTCATTTTGCAGAAAAAAAAAAACTGGGATAAGCTCCGGCCTGATGGGCCACTTGCCTCGACGCAGACTTACCTTACCTTAGCTGCATAGTAATAGCCTGTTTTCTATTAACTTAAAACGTTCAAAATCACAACATTACTGACCTCTTTCTGTATTAGGGACTCCGATGTTCTCAGTTGGTACGGAGGGATCTTCTGTCTCGCTATAATACACGATGTGCTTAGCGTACTTTCCAACTGTTTTCTGAACGATAGGCACTGGAAAAAATACATGATTGATCAACATTTGGCATCGCTACGAGCTTGCAATAGCCTTTACAAATTTGACCACTGAGAACACTCGCTAAAACTTTTGATATTATTACAATGTTATGGTATTTATTTGGCTTACCGCGGTCCTTATGGTACTTCTTTGTAGTCTTAACAGCAAAGAAAATATTGTCCAAAGAAAGATCACCCTACGGAAAAAAGAAAAAATAGGGTTTGTTAGCTCTGTAGTAGTGAAATGTTTCAACTCATATTTTGCATTACAGTGTTCCTACCTGAAAAACGGCCGAGTAAGTTAAACTTAAAAAACCATATCCTTAAGATATGCGTAGCCGTTAGGATATCCCTATTTTTACACGTGCACACTTCTTTCCTACGGGTTATCCCGAAATCCCGCCTTTTCTTGATAGCGAGATCCTGTTGTCATTTCTCTTTACAACTGAACTCAATACATTGCCAAGCTAATTTATTCTATGTAATCTGGCTTCTTAGCCTTATTACCTTTCTAGCTATTTTAGGAAGCCAACACCCTTTTAGTTTTAATTTTTATTAATCTTGTCAAATATAAGGGTCAATAAAGTTGTTGTTGTTGCTGCTGTCTCACTAATTATGAGAATAAAGAAACTACCACCCTTCTTTTTCAATGTTTTTTTTTTCAACCCCTCTCAACAAACAAAGAGAATTTTTGGTTTGCAGAATAAAGAAAACCACACCCTCTCCCAGAATTTGCAATCTTCTTTTGAACCCTTTCTAACAAACAAAGAGAATGTTCAATGCAGACTCACGCAATCAGGACCACCACTTTTCAAAGACGTCACGCATTCCTGTTTGCTTGTCGGTTCGCTGGTGCAGAATTCAGGGACATCAGTGAGTAACGTACCTTTGCCGTCCTCACGAATAAACATTGCGACCTATGAGAAAGCACATTTTACCACTCGTGAAAAGAAAGTCGGGATATCTCGTGTCCCTTTCGGCAAATCATCGTACAAGAACCCGTATGGTCTCCGACTCTTGCCGTCCTATCAAAATAGGCACGGTAGCTCCGAAAGTTGACACGTCAGCTTCACTCAGTAGGATCTGCCATGTTGCTAAAGGTCTCGTCAACAGTGCGGCGGAGGAATTTGAAAATTGAACTTTATTTCTACGGATAGGCCTACCGTCCACACTAAGCCGTCACAAAAACGGAGCTTTTCGAAAACGCTCTTCCAACCGGAGGAATTTGAAAACCTAGGTTTGCGTTTTAGTGTGGACGGAAAACATTTTAAACCGAAGTTTTTCGAAAACGATAAATTACGATAATCATGATATTCCGCCACTGCACGATACTTCCTCAATCACGCATCCAAAACTTCTGGTAATTTTTTGCGTTTAAAATGTCTCCGGAGTAGTGTGGACGGAAAACATTTAATGCGTTTTCAGAGAGAAATTTGGGTAGCAGCTCTCGTAAGGTCTCACATGAATGGCTTGCAACCCAGTTGAGAGTACAATAGAACAAACAACAGAAACAATGCCCCCCTAGCCACAAAACAATAACAGCTGCTGCGATGACGACAAATAGAATTACAAGCTTACGAGAGCTGCTACACTACCGTGAAATTTCCGTTTTCAAATTCCTCCAGCGAAGTGTGGACGGGCCGGGCTTTGGAGACAGTATTTGACCGAAATAGGCAAAGTACTTCATGTATAGGGACACATATCGTACCAACTTCACAAGAAAAGGGAAGAGACCACTTCGAACATGACAAAAATTATAAGCTGTTTATTTATCTAAGTTTTTTTTTTTTTAATCCGTCTCGGATTGAAAGGTAGAAGAAATGTGAAAATAAACTATAAAAATACTGAGATATTTGCGGTGTAAGCTTGAGTATCTATTTCCAAAAAATTCACTTCAAAAAATTTAATTTGGCTGAAAACGAACGCATAAATTGTCTTCTAGAACTTTCCAATACTTTCATTTCATGCAGGCATTGTCATTAAAAGCCTTGTCTTTTTGTATTCGTGTGAGTGGACTTTCTAGCGCTCTTTAGTCAAGTTGCTTTTCCTTGGCGCGGGAAATGTGAAAGAAAATACTTGTGTTTATATTTCTTGTTCACGGTGTTTTGTGCAATCCAAAAGCCCTTTTCACGGTTAGCTTTTCTCATTTGCATTACAATGTAATTCAACGTGGATGCGAGGCAATTTCGAGCTAAAACTGCAAAATAGCCCGAAATTGCCTCACATACATGTTAGATTTCGTTGTAATGCAAATGAGCAGGGTTAACCGTGAAAAGGGCTATTGGGAATGACATATCTTCCATGTTGCTTTATTTTTGGCAAACCGTGGCATGCAATGGCCACAAACAAGACCGTTGTTATTTACGATGGTGTGATTACCTCGTGCTTTTAGCACCCGTTCAGAAGAACACGGCCAATGAAACATCGAACATTTCGATCCGCTTGCAAATTAGGCATCACAAATTTTCCTATAAATTACCAAACCGACAAACACTCTGAACTTTAAACCTTCACTCGTTGAGAAGAGAGACATCGAAAATGGCGCCTAAACGTTCCGCTGGAAAGAAGGAAGAGAAGATTGCAGGAGCCGCAAAAGTGGAAAGGAAACCCGGAGAAGGCAAAGAAAAGAGTCGAAGCAGGAGACGAAAAGAAACCTACTTTAGTTACATTTACAAAGTTCTAAAGCAAGTTCATCCCGACACTGGCATCTCGAGCAAAGCCATGAGTATAATGAACTCGTTCGTCAACGACATCTTCGAGCGAATTGCAACCGAAGCATCTCGACTCGCTTCGTACAACAAGAGGTCAACCATTAGCTCCCGCGAAATTCAGACAGCGATACGGCTGCTTCTACCCGGTGAACTGGCCAAACACGCCGTGAGCGAAGGAACAAAAGCTGTTACAAAGTACACCAGCAACAAGTAGAAGAAACGGAGTAGATTGTGACTTAGAAGGGCATCCATACAAACCAATGACTGGTCGACTTGATATGACTTGACGGTATGAATGAAGAACTTGTTTAGACATTTAATTTAACAGTTAGAAGACTTATGTGATTTTGAGAAATACGTACTCGATTCGACTGACTTGACGGTACAAAAACGACCTCAATTTTCTGGACGAATTTTACTGTAAAAAGTTAGCGAAATGATTCACCCCAAGTTGACGACTTTGTAACTTTCACGACTACTGCACAAACTGACTCCACTCGACTTGATACTTGACGGACGGTATATAGATGTTAATCTTTCTCATGAACTGTACGACATTTAATTTCCTATCGCAAATCGCTTGTAATAGCCCTTTTCACGGTTAACCCTTCTCATTTGCATTACAATGAAATCTAGCATCTATGCGAGGCAATTTCGGGCTATTTTGCAGTTTTAGCCCGAAATTGCCTCGCATCCACGTTGAATTACATTGTAATGCAAATTAGAAAAGCTAACCGTGAAAAGGGCTATTAAGATATAACGACTATTAGTATTCAGCCGCTAACCTCGTGTTGTACATCGATGGTGAAGTCCGACTTTAGCGGATTAGTTTCAAGTCTTTTACCCAATCTGTTAAAAAGAAAGTAAGTTAAGATATTAAGATGTAAATTTATTTTTATTTGAGTTCAATTGCTGTTTATTTTACAAAGATTTATACCTATTTTCTTGTAAATAGTCTTGTAAATAATTCAATAAAATGATGGTGAACTTTCAAAATGGGTGTTGGTCATCAGAGCTGCATAAATACGCGTGCGATGGTACCGCGAGTGCTTTTCTTTACGGAAAGCTAAGCATTTTTTAAATTTAAACTTATTTCTTCTCGCATTTTGACAGATAACACAGTAAATGTCTGTTGCTAAATTGCTTGCTTTGCGAAATCAAAAACGAAACAAAATCCCTTGATAACATTACACTTGTCCCCAACACGGATATATCGATTTACGCCAAAAAACACCAAAATAATTTTCGCTTTCTAACTTTGAGGCATTTTCCTTCCCCCTCAAATTTCTTTCTCACTTTTTGTCAACTTTATTTATCGGAAACGTCTAGAACATTAATAAAGAATTTTCACCAAAACGTTCGGTAGTCGTGCAGCCCATGACCTCGAGTCTGGTGACGCAAGACCAAAATCCTGTCGCTAAAAAAATCTATAACTTGAAATGAAACTATCGAACCTGTACCAGAAGCGGGAAAAACGCGCTTTAATCAAATAACCATAGCTTCCCAGCACTCCTAATTGGTTGGTGAAACTGCACGCTCCCTCTGATTGGTTTATAAAGCAAGATGCACGAGTTTTTCTATCCAATTAGATTTTGGCTTCGGGAAAAAACTAAAACTAAACGGTGAATCTTACGAAATGTGTAACAAAAAAGTTGGAATATAGTTTTCAATACATTTTTACGATAACTGCAGAAATTCACGCGCGCTCATTGGTTAAATTTTATTCTCCATATGCGGACAGACACATGAATTTGAAATTTATGCGACGCGTCAGCGAGCGAGAGCGGGCAATTCGACAATTTACCGTAAAAAACAAATTGATGTTAGTTTTTTAACGAGTCTGTCCTGTTATTGACAATGAATTTCGTCATAACATTGTTAATTGTTTCCTAAAGTGAATGGATGAGGAACCCAGATGCTTTTATGCCGAATAACACCTGTCTTTCCACGCAATACTTTCCTTGTCAGCCAAAAGACAAATCAGGCTCCGTCCACACAAGTACGCCGGAAAAATTTGAAAACGCAACAATCACCAATCACTTTGGATTTGTGTTTGAGAAAGCCTCGGTCAGGGAAATCACGTGATTATCGTGACGTCATTGTTTACGAAAAAGCTCCGTTTTCAAAACGTTCTCTCCATAGTAAACTTCAAAGCCCGCATTTTCAAAAAAGCGAGCGTTTTCGTAAAGCTTCGTTTTGGAGACAGATACGTGCGTACAATAGACCTAACAGTAGAATCAAATTTCTCCGACGCAGTGTCAACCTCGTTCCCAGGGCTTGGGATTGGCGCAGTGTGGACTGGGGGCCTAACTTGAGTATGAAGTTCACCAGAAACATTATCAGTCAATAACAGAATTTAAGGTTGCTAGTTAATGTATTTATTTTCTCAATTCAGCTACAGATGATCAACAAGGGAAACAGTAAACGATATTTGCATAATAAGGCCAGGGCTAACGCTAGAAACGCCAGCTTCCGAATCTTTTTTTACGGTGGCCAATTCACATTATCAACCCAGTTAATAAAACCAAATTATCTTGCTTAGAAGAAGGTCTAGACAGAACTGCATAAGGTGCACACTATGTACATCAGATTAAAAATATTAAATTCCATGTTGCCGTACGTATGCTCAGTAATAGATCACAGATGACATCCAAACGTGGTAAGAACAACTACGTGGTACATGAGGCGATAGCCGAGTGTGTCACTGATGTTCTTACCACAATTTGATGTCTTCTGTGATCGATTACTGAACAGACGCACGGCAACATGGAATCTACTTGTTTTTATATCAAAAAAAAGAATGTTAATGACGTCATCTATACGTCTGTCAAAATGCGAGAATAATTTGACTTGTTCTATAAAAAGTCTTGCCATGTACGTTTCTCCTTCTGCCAAAATGAATGCTTCTTAACTGTGAGTAGTATACTCAACTATCACAAGGTATCTTCTACCCGGTTTTTCAGCAATTGATATAAAACCAAAATCTCCCAGTGTCATAAGTCAAACTCTGGTCATGATCTTCCTGTTGTATACCTGCCAACTTTTTCTGAGATATAGGCGTGAGATTTTTATCCTGGGAGTGCTGAGATTTTTGAAGACGACACGATCATTTCCGAAGATTCCCGAAGAAGTACGAAGTCTTCTGAAGACGTCCGAAGTCTACCGAAGTTGACGTTATCGAGAAAACGCTTAGCCACAAGGACCGGCGTTAGCTGATAACATTAGAGCTATAGTTCTATAATCGGAAAGTTTTGGACTGACATGGTCATTTTTTAAAGGCAAATTTGCATACTGTGACGAAAGCGGAAACAGCCCTCGCATTTCTCAGTCCCAGTCTTAGGACGCGCATAAACGCGAGCTCGCTCCCTATGCTTTTCACTTCAGAAATGCACGAGGATCGCGAGGAAAGGTAACTGGTCATAAATTATTTCATGTTTCGACACATGGTTTTTTCCGTGCGCTTAACAGCGTCTGAGTGTGACATATTATTTGGAAATTGTGTCAATGCAAGACGGCATCAACAACTCACAATTTTTCAATCAGGAGGCCGTGAAGGAAATTGGACCACCGCAGCGGCGTGAGACTCGTGAGTTTTTCACAACCCGCAGGCGTGGAGTACCTCACGCCTAAGGCGTGAGAGTTAGGCAGGTAATACTGTGTTGTTGTCCCTCGTCGAGAAGACATTGGTCCCTCCATCAATATGTTGTGACTCTCTCAGGCCAAGTGTATCATTTACATGTACTTGTAGTTAAGTGCGGCAGGCTCTGACTAGAGGCCGGCAAGTCTCACACTTTTGCCATATTTTGTGGAGTAGAAGAGATACTCCGTACCCTAGTTTCCATAGAAACTGCCGGGGTTACAGGGAGCTAACTCCACGGTTTTTTGCATATATCCGTTGAAAAGTTAGGAAGGCCCTACAGCCGTCAACCTATCATGTGTTTGTAATCCGTGTCAATCCTTCTCTCCATCCTTGTTTCTTAACAGTTACGATTATTTATCTCCTTAGGGTTTTTCCTAATCTTAGTAAACTAGTATTTTCAGGTTTCCTCCTTCAATTAAAGGTAGTTTTGTACATGCCTAAAATAAGTCATAGCTACTTAAACGGAATCATAGCGCTACAAATGAATCACTCAGGGGTGGGCACCAAAACTATAGGACGCAGATTTTAAGGGGTGTTATAAGGTAGTATTGTTAACCTGCCTGTTAAGCACTGGCACAGACAGAGCCCAGCCCACAGGCAAAATCAGGGAAAAGAGAACTGTCGACGTGGTCCCTTGATAAGAAATCAAAGTGATGAGGATATTGCAGCTTTGTTTGGCTCTGCATTGCATGCACCCGAGAACAGGCTCCTGATGATGTGATGACAAAGGATGTGTAGATTATGGAAATGTGTTTTTGTGTGGAGGAGAAGAGTCATGCCTCTTTTCCCCATGTGAAGAAAGAAACGACCAAACAAACGGATACAAGTAGTGTGGCACAAGGCCAGTTTTCCCAGGGGCCTTTACACTTCTCTGGCTGTTGTTGTGGGTGGGGGGGGAGTGTGGGATGGACGAGTAAATTGAAACAAAAACCGAAAACCAAGGCAATATAGACTAAAAAATGAAAGGTTGAGTTAACACCAGCACGGAACAGCTCAGGACAAAACTAATTCCTTGAATCAGGGTTCGAAAAAACGTGCCATTTAGCTGCCTTGGACAAGTAGATTCTCGTCATGGGTGAGTAAACTTTCATTCTCACTTCCCCAATGGACAAGGGATTAATTAAGCAAGCCGTCCGCCAACTAATCATTAAAAAAGCAAAACTAAGACTTGCCCAGGGAAGCAATATTTGAGATATACTTGTCCTGGAGGGCAAACTGGCATTCAAGTTTTTTTCATGACCTGTGAATATACCCTTATTTCAAATTTCGCTTTCAACTTACAGTAATAAAGAGCACACTAATTCAGCAAAGGAGTGAGGCTAAAGAACAAGGGGCAGGGGAGATGGGTGGGTTCAAGATGAGGGAGAACAGGGAGATGGGAAAGGGTAAAAGGGCAGAAGTGGAAAGTCCAGGATGGTCGAGGAGAGAGTTGGTGAGCAAGAAAGGAATTCAAAGAAACTCCAGGTATATACCAAAACTCTTTCTGTTTTTGATACATTTTCAATAATGCTAAGAGAAGTTAGTTATTAAATTAACAGCATAGGCATTTACAGTGGGCAAAATTATTCAACTTTGTTGTATGTTTGTATGCATTGTGTGCCTATGATGCTTGCTTGTGATTTACAGTTGAACCCCTAATTTACCTGTATTAACTTTTGAAAGACCGTTTAATAAGGGAAAGACAATAGAAAAACCCTCATCAGGATGGCCAAAAGGTTATTAAGTATTTTACTGAGAATAAATTTGGGACTTTGATAACTGACCAGTTAATAGGGTGTGGCTGCTTAATAGGCTGCTGCTTAATAGAGGTTCAACCGTATTGCTAATTTACAATTTGGGAAGCTGCACTTAGCCAAGTTTACATGAGCATTTAAATGCCTTAACAATCATCATTGAGAAAAAACTCACATTTTATGCAACACACCTTTCTTGCATCATATTTATTAAAAACTTTCACAAGTCCTGGCAGGTTTATTATAGTCTCATCCTCACAGATAAATATCCACCTTTTCTTGTCACCATAATCCTCAACCAAGCTACATATTAAAAGAAAATCATAATTCATTCCATAGCAGAATGCATTTATTAAAGTTGCTAAGAATGTGATTCAAGTATAATCCATTTGGTCTATAATTTCTTGCATGCTTTGAAAATGCCTTAAACTTAGAATGCCCCAATTAATCCTTCCTCAACACTAATGTCCTTTTGCTTACAATGTCAGGTCTCACCTGTTTATAATGGGAAGAATTGTCCATGCGCCAAAAGGCGCCCAATCCTCGTGCATCATCTTGAGTTCTAGATGATCCTAACGAAAATATGATCCAAAAAAATATCAGAAGGAAATACAGCAATGATGACATTAAAGAAGGGACCTTAAGCAAACACGATAGCAACAGCAACGAGAACATCACCAAACAAAAGATTTAATTTAGCAGAACAATAGCTATGCGCGTGTGTTACAAATCTTTGTACATTTATTGGCTCTCCTCTGCAAAGACACAATGTGAAATGACCAAGTTCTATGCATTTAGAGAATGTAGGACACCACACCAAAATATTTTCCATTTTGAGTAGGTTTTTAGACAGATTTGCGCTCTGAACATGTTCAGTTAGTTATGAGATTCAAACATGATACTTTTAAAGGGTGTTATCCTAATAAGTGCTTATTAGTTCCCTATCATCTGTCAGGTGAGTCTGGGTCAGGCCATGTGGCCTATACACCCATAGATATGCCACTTTCAGTTACACTAAGTGACTAGGAGTATTTTACTACTCTCCTCTGGATCGGATGCTAGTCCATTACAGAGTTACCCCCTACATTAAATTAAACTAATTACCCATTTTAGGCACTGTGAAAGTGAAGTGTCTTGCCAATCATCACAATGAAGTGACCGCAGCCAGAGCTTTGACCCACTCTGCTTGATCCAGAGACCAGGATGTTAACCATTAATAGGCCCCTGCATCTCCGTAGTTGTTTTTAGAGACTTGTGTTTTTACTGTCCCTAGTGGAGAGCAGGATACCAGTGAGTTTGATTTCATACCTTTTCCTCCCATTGTTTTCTGCCTGTTCATTGAGGGCCTGCTTAAGAGCTTTTGCTTTTCTCAAATGAAATGCATTGTGTTGACTTCTAATAATTATGACAATGTCCTTTAACCCTAAAGAAAATAAATAACAATAACATAATTAGGGCTGTCATTAAAGGCCATAACCTGTAGCACCTGCTACGTACAGCTGAGGGATCATGTGTATTTTGTGCACCCCTCAACCGATACATCGGTCGACATAACGACCAACACTCAGCCGATGTATCAGTCGACATATCAGCCGAGTGTCGACTGATATGTCGGTGGTCATATAGACCCACTCTCGGCTAATATAACAACCAAGATATGTCGGTCAACGTATCAACCAATGTATCAACCGAGATATCAGCAGAGTGATGGTCGACATATCAGCTGACTATCCTCAGATATCTCGGTCGATATAGCGACCGACACTCGGCCGATACGTCGACCATTGATTGTTGGTAGAGTATCGGTCGACTGTCAGTGGTATATCGGTTGACTGTCTTATAGTATAAGTCAAAAGCTTAGACTGTCAATGACAGATTTATAAGTTATACATCACCCTCAAAAATTTCTGATGGCTTTATGTTCGGATCAAGTGCCGCAAATTCAACTTCCAGTGCCAAACAGTTCAATCTGGTACTGTTGAATAACCTTTGAATTCAAGATATGAAGGAATCACTGTGACGACAGATACTAGCCCTAAAATATATTTTGGCAAGATTCTCTCCTCTTCGTGCTGCAAATAATATCTTCCTCGATCTCCTCCTCGTGTTCGTGGTTGCAAGAATTACCCATGTAGCATTGCTTTGCGAGCTGACTGAAAAATTAACCGGGACCACCGTGCGCACCTAGTTTCATCAAATCGGGATTGATTCGCATACTACACCGTCCAATATTTCACACATTCTTTACACGTATACGTGGGGGATACTATAATGCCTCCTCGGGTTTTGGCCTCTGGGCCAAAACCCTGTGGGGGCAACAAGGCCATAGCTAGTGGAGGGGAAAGGGGGGCAGTTGCCCCTCAAAATATTTTGGAACAAAAATTTCTTTTCTGAAATATCAGGCAGAAAACCTGAAATTTGCTGAAATATATTACTTTGTAGTCCTTTGTATGTTTGAAACGTTTCGCAACCGATCGCTTGTCTTAAGCTCTTTTTTGTATGTGTTAAAGACGGCAATACGCAAGTAGTCTATTAGATAGAGTAGGAAGGTAGCCTACCATATCAGGCCCCCTATATCAGACCCCAGGGGGTACTCCCTATAATGGCATACACGGGGAGGCTCCGCCCGAAAGGGGTACCTTTTTCATGCTTCAAGTATATGAAAGGGTAGGGATTTCACAAGTTGAGGTATATAAAAGGGTAGGGAAATCGATCGTTTAGGCATTTAAAAGGGCAGTTAATTATAATATTTTGAATAGACGCCCCTTACGGCTGTATCAGTTTATTTATTAAGCACCACATGAAACTGATAACAAGACTTAGGTATGTGAAAGGGATACCTTTTTTTAATAAGAGGTATATAAAAGGGGTAACTTTTCTGCCAAAATGGTCTATAAAAGGGTAAGAGGTTGGACCTCGGGATGGAGCCTCCCCGTACTAAACTTTGTTAAGTAGATTATGATTAAAAGGAGGGTCATTATTATTATTTTTTACCTATAGGAGAAATATGTGTGTCATTTTCAATCTTCGAATCCTGAAAAAAAATCAAAGAACAACACAGGTGTAGAATAGGCCACTTGCACTAAGAGGTCATGTGACATTGTTTTTATGAAAATGAAAGTTACATGATTTTGCCTTTGAAACACTATTAGTGGGTCATCTCTTAAACAAAATAATAGTGATTTGGTTTTTCAAACCCGCACCATTTGCTTAAAATGAGAAAGTCCGTAGCTGGTCATGTGACCAAAACTTGATTTTTAAAATTATGAATTATCGTTTTCTGACACAAATTTTGCACTTAAACTTCAATGAAAATGTTGAAAAGATGATGTGGTAACGTTTATAGCACATCTGAACATAACTATCAAAGATTTAACAAGATGTAATCAAAAAGTAGTTTTGGCTGCCATGTTGGAGGGCAAGAGTATGCCCTCCAACATGGCGGCTAATACAATTCATACTAATTTGTTGAAAAATCAAAGTACCATAAAATATCTCCCTTAAGTGCGTTTCCTCTCAAATTTCGGGTGTAAGATAATTTTTATGTGTTCTGTCAATGTTTGGCATCAATAAGATTACAACTCACTGTTTTAAAGGAGGCATTGGTCACATGACCTCTTAGTGCAAGAGACCTATTTGCAAGGTAAATTAAAAATGTTATTCTTGTTATTTGTTTCCCCTTTATAAAGCAGGTTAATTTGTAACTTAAATCAAAGATATTTTTTACCATCTCCCTGTTAAAAGGTCTCTTCCACTAGGCCATATTACACAGACATTGCAATGCCTAACTTAATTAGTTTTGTAACAGATCCATCAAATATTTGTGAAATATTATTTCAAGCTGACAGTTCTGTAGAGCCAATTGGCTGCCAGTTTTGACAACTTCCCGGGAGAGTCCCATATACAGAGAGAGGGGGTGCTTGTTGGAAATTTTGAAAAGAACCCCTAAGAGGAAACTAAATCCTGTTTTGTGGACGTAACTTGATTTTTTTTTCGTCCATAAGAGGTACCAATTCTTACATAACACATCTTCTGTTATCATTTTTTTTGGGCTCAATACTCTAAACGGTACTGCAAAAGCTCCCATTGTGGACCTTTTGAGGCTAAACAACCTAAAAAGTTCTAAAATAATGTTTTTAACCCCAAGCACCCACATCATTTTTAAATGAAAGTGTCCCCCTGGGACAAATTATGTTAACTACATCTCAAAATCTCTCTGTCCCACTTGAGGATTCCCTGATTTAGCCATTATCCCCCACAAGAAATCACTTTATAGTCTAGTCTTGATGTAAGGCATGCATACATCTTTGTCCACCTGCCTGCCGTTTTACATAATGAAAGTGCAACAAAAAGTATCGCTGCATAGCTGGATTTTAATTGAATGTAATGCACACTCTTATTGGTTGATGGTCCTGTAGCAATGGTTACATCTAAATGCATATGTCCCATTTGATTGTTTCTCATGCAATTTGGAGTAAATAAACACTTGCGAAGTTTTCAAAGAACTACAAAATGCACTCGCCCCTACGGCCTTGAGTAATTTTTTTTCTAGGCTTTGAAAAATTTGCTCGTGCTTATTTATTCCAAATTGCACTTGAAATCATTTGATTACCTACACAAACTAACTTTTTGCCCTTTGGACCAGTAATTAAGCGTATACTGTTACATTCAATCTGTAAAGTGATATATTAAAGAAATCACTCTCATTATTGCTCAGGTCTGAAAGGGCTATATTACATTTGCGCAAGAACTTATCTCATTACACGTTGGCAACACGCTGTTCATGGTGCTTATTAAATTATTGACTTAGTGGGAGGTCCGGACGGGGATATTTTAAAGCTCTACCTCGTTATAGACGTAGCATGGCGAAGTCAGCCTACATGCAGAGCACACGATCGTCAGTAATTTTTCTGCTGAAGAATCGGCCTGGACGATATTTCCCTTAAAGCGTTCCTAGACGGTACAGTCAGGTGCAGTATTAATAGCTAACTTGTGTTTTTCGATGATAATTATAATATTTCCATTACATGAATAGTCATGAATGAATGTTTGTATTTATCCATATTTGATCGTGGCATGGACAATGAGACAAAAGAGAGATATCAGACCACTGACTGGCCAATGTACCCTTAAGGAAAACGTTTACGCAAAAAGAAGTAAATTTCTGTTACGAGGATACGATTAGAAATGGCGATATGCGCCGACAGAGGAATTATATGAAGCATAAAATGAAATCAGTCCATACCACAACAGCGCCAAATTCGAATCTTGTCTGAGGGTCATCGGGTCCAAACTCTATGTAATCGCTGGCAAGAATCGGAACTGCAACAAGGCAAAAACGAAAGCATTCTGTAAAACAGAACGTTCCAATAAAGAGCAAGACAATAAATACTAACCAAAAAGAAAAATCCAAAGGAAACTCCTCATTCTGTGACACGATCTCTTGACCTCACGAAATCAATCGAGATGAAAGGAAAGAAGAGAGGAGACTGAACACTACACTCTTTGTTATTGTATCGCGGCTCAGAGTAGGTTCAAAATGGCGGTCTTCGTGGAAGATGAGGACATAAAAGTCTTGGTAAGAATTTGGTGCAGTCAGGAATTGTTGCAAATTTAATGTTAAGCTAGCTGTTTACACGATTCGCAATTGATCTGTTTTTGTTTCTGTTATGGTAAAGAGACTGGAATTTGAGTGGTTGCTAAAGGAGCATGTACCCAAAGTTCTGACCCAGTTGGGAACCATTTTGCAGGTAGAACATTGTTTGTTACATCTCAATAACGCTTTTCAGTTTTGAACACTATACTTCATAACCAATTAATTGACGAGAGGTTTTTATATGAATTTCTCCCTATTGTGTAAGTGTAAGTGTAAGTGGTTGAAACCTACATGACGTAATGCAATATGGGGGGGGGGGGGGGGGAGGAAAAGGGGTGGGTTCCCTCTTATATGGGGCTATATAGGTATGTGCGGCTCCAAAGGGTAAGATTTTGCGGCCGTTTGATCATAAAGAGGGTGTCAATTTTAACTGATTTTAGCTGTTTTGGTTGTAAATAGGGTATGGTGCATATGATATGGCACTTTCGGAAACATCTTCCTTACCTTCCTTAGCGGGCAAAAATACTGTTCACTTTCAAAACCTAAAATCCCCAAATAAAGGCAACCAAATGGAAGAAACGTGACAGGAAGCTCTATAACAATAAATTTTCATTCAACATGAGGCAAAAAACTCATTTAAAGTGGTACTGCGACCAAAAAACAATTCTTTTTTTTTTTGGATTTCAAAACTATGTTAACTAAACACTAACTGACCCAAGTTTTAAGTTCTGATTTTAAAAAGGCACCTGTTTATTTTAACTGGAATTTTCTTATTTATTGGTCCGCCATTACTAACTTTAAAATCTTAAGAGAGCTGGGTCGAGGAGAAAATGACGTCATTACTCACTAGTTTAAGAATGCAATGCGTGTGTACACGGCTGAATTAATATGCAGCACGGGAGTTTCGGGCTTTCAGACTTTTAAACCCGTGTTTTGCATATATAATAAATTGCGTTTACACGCTGAAATCTTAAGCTAGTGAGTAAATGACGTCATTTTCTCTAGATCCAACCCTCTGATGTCCTGTCGGTCAGTTTTGAACGTGAGTAATGGCGGACCGTGAAATCCAAAACTTACACTCAAAATAAACAGCCTTCGGATAAAACTCAAAGCTCAAAACTTTGCCAGTTAGGTGTTAAGCGAACACACTTTCAAAATCTGAAGAAAAAATAGAAATGATTTTTTGATCATAGTACCACTTTAAAAGCCAAAAATGTTCAAAATTTCGCAGACGTGCTTCGCTGCATGACTGCATGTTTGAATTAATTATTCACGCTAAAGCGAAAGCTTGAGTTTTTTGCTGACGAGTTTTGCCGTTATTTTGTTGGCCATGGGCTTTGCCTATTATTCTAAAAGTTGAATTCAACTTTGAAGTAATATTGTACATTACCATTTTTGATTTCTAAAGTCTGGGAAGCTGCTTTAAATCGCGCGATCTGTATTCAAAACTCACTTGAAAGCACACCAATTGTCAAGTTTTCGTGGCGGTTGAAGGAAGGAAAATTCCTCACCAGAAAGGTTTGAGAACTCTGTACACCTTGATCTTCCATCGATTTATGTTTTTCCTTTCCGTTTTTCAGTGCCAAAGAAGTAATTTCTCCATTTTAGGAATGAAAACAAGATCCTGGAAGTTTGTAGACTTGGCCAGCAATGCCCCTTGATTACTGCGCTTATTGAGCGCATGATTTTAAGACGAAAAACCATCTTTCTAGGACCCCCTAAAGTTCTATAAAATATGCTCAGTAAGTTGATTCTGATTGGTTTATTTGTCCTTAAGAACAATAGAACAATAAGAGAACCAAACAGACTTCAGGGAGGGTAGGAAAGGCAATTGTCCCCATGTCCTTTTTTCGGGCGGCACGGGAAATTTGGGGTGGGTTTTTGCATGGGCGGTTACGGGCGGCACGGGAGTCAATGGGT
>JAHPZR010009149.1:15000-17500 GCA_019787425.1 Platygyra sinensis | reverse complement strand
TGCGCGAACCTCCAACTCATGCATGTACCGATCTTAAGAGTTCAAATGAAATCTGTGTCCTGAGCCAAGTGATTGCAATATGATAAGGCTCGGTATCTTTCTGAGCTTATTATTATTATCATCATCATCATCATCATCATTATTATTATCATTATCTATTTATTTATGAATCACGATCTAAAATGAATCAATTCTGCAAGAACCATAGTTATGGGTTCGTTTATAGTAACCCTGAATACTAGTTAATTATATAGATATTTTTTGTTTTATTTATTTGCTTGGGAGGCCATCAGTTATCACCGTATTTGCTATGTTGCATTACAGGAGTGTTTGCCGCAGCCTATGACCGAAAAGTAGAATGGGTTGTCGTAAAGGTATCAAAGACTATGCAGATGATAGCCGATCTTTAACTGCTGATAACTGGGGGGGTTTCGCTAGTGTCATGGCGGCCTCACTTGTGGCTAACATTCTGAGCGATGCTGCTGTTTTTGAAGAGTGGTCAAATTACCGAGGTAAGACCTCTACTTTCAAGCAGTCCAACCGAATGTTAGGCACCAAACTGAAAGTTACGAATTCGAAGAAGCAGCACGCCATTGGGCGTGAAGATCTGCGGCGTCTGAAAGAGAGCGCCGTTATGAGTCCAACAACCCCTCGAGGCCTCTTATACAACGTCTGGTTCACGTCAACCTATATTTCCGTCCAAGTGGACGGAAATGGCAGAGAAAATTGACGAAGTCCAGTTTTATATTCACTCCAGGATGAAAACAGGATGTACGTAACCATGGCCCATGAAGAGTCAAGCGAAACACACCAACGAGGGCTCGACACCCGCAAAAAGTACAAGAAACTTGCATAGACTCTATCAGACAGCCCACCCGAATGATGATTTAATGCCCTCCAAATATACTGCAGTAAACTCAACCCTGCATGCGACGCTTTTTTCCAGCTTCCGAAGCGATTCTGGAAGGGGCCAGAGAACCAGTGTGGTTCGAAAATCGATGTTTGGGCGAAAACAAGCTCGGCAGCATGATGACAGAGCTCAGCAAAGCGGCTGATCTGTCCTCACGTTTATGCCGATCGCTGCATCAGAGCAACAGCTATAAACACTGTGGTCGGATACTGGTTTGTCAAATCGCCACAATATATAGATGTAGCCAAGCCTAGAAGCGGACAGTCGCTGAATGAGATTTTCATTTGTACAGAAGACATCATTCCAAGTCCTGGAGATTTGAAAGGATGGGGAATTTTTCAAAATGACTGCTGTCACCCATGACCAAAAAACCCTTTCAAGAACTCAAGGCATTTAAGAATCGTAAACACAGTGGTTAAGCTGATCCTTAGTCAGGCCACAATCGACCGAAATTTTATTTTTCTCCAAACTAAAGGTACTCATTGTTTGACGATGTTAACAACTGTGAATGAAGTCAACAACGATAAAACAAAGGTATCGTTTCACCTGTTTGTTTTTACTGTCCAACTCGAGTAAATACATTGATTCACAATCGATGTACATGTAAGCTCATTATTAAAACTACTGCTGCAAACGTGTCTGTAAACGAACAATCGCGTCTCTTGTTTTTATCCTTTAGTCCTCAATTCTCTGTTGCACATCAGGTAACGGTGCCAGCTCTGAAACTATACTAGAACAATTGTTCGCCTCAGGTCCACTGAATATTGTCGGATAATCCCCCTCGACTTCGTCCCGGGGATTATCGACATTAGTATAATTTACCGTAGTCTGTTGTGAATCCGTGAATTTGATTGGCTGTATTACCGTTTTCTATCTGCTGATAGTCAAACAGTTACGCATCAGTGCACATCGCGCATCACGTTTGAACCTGATGTAACATAATAAAACAGCTCTTTTCTACGCGTTACTTCACATTTTTTTTTTCTTTTTATGAATGAGACCACTAATTTATACTAAAACAATTAGACTACTCGCCCTCATTTTCTACGAGCGATGGTCACACGGCAACTCGGCTGCGCCTCGTTGACTACCTGCTCGTAAAAAACTCGGGCTCGTAGTCCTAATTGTTAAATATTTAATTCGAACACAAAAGAAGCTTGCATATCTTTGTTTCGGAGTTGATTTCAATACAGTGGTTATACAACAACTCAAGTCCTAAATCTCTACCAAATGTAATGTCGCAAGAAATTACCAAAATAAATCAGTGATCGCTTTCGGACAATAGACCATTTTACAGTTGAGAATATGCAGACCTCCCAAGAGCATTTGACAAAGCTTGCCGAGAATTTGGAAAAGAGAGAATTTAGCGTGCTGTTGAAAAGTATTGAAAATTTAAATTGCAAATTATACATGTGCTCGTCGGTCGCAAGCTTTGCGTTCAGGGCTGCAACGTAAAGAAGTACTCTTTTATCTTCTTGGCCTACTCGTTTCCTCTGCATTTATCAACATCTATCGTACGGCATGTCCGTACATCAAGAGCTTCTACCAAGCAAAAACCTGGAACAAGAACTTTACTTCAAGCAAAACTTC
>JAHPZR010009149.1:0-10000 GCA_019787425.1 Platygyra sinensis | reverse complement strand
TTCTAACAGAGTCTAGTAACAACTCAAAATAAACGCTGTCTTTTGATGGGCGAAATCTGACATCAAATTGAACAGATTTTTCCCGCCAAAAGACTTCGTTTAGTTTTGACAAATTTATAGACTCCGTTTAAAAACGTAGACTCTCTTTCCGCCAGAAAACTTTATAGCTTAATTTTTTTACAAATTTCCAGGTCCAGTTTAAAAGCGTATCTTATTTTATCGCAGAAAGAGTTTCTTTTTGATAAATTTCTCAACTCCATAGTATAAAAGCGATGACTGTTTTTCTTAGTTTATTTTTGAGAAATTCCTAGACTCCATCTCAAAACGCACACATTTTTCTGTCAAAAGACTTAGTATTTTAGGAGACAAAAAAATCAATAGCGACCTGAAGACTCGCCGAATAATTTTTTAACAAATACAATTAACATATATAATAAACATATATTGGTTCCAAATAGTTTTTGTTTTCGTTCTCCGATGCATTTCAACCTGACATTATCTCAAGTTTGTTTTTTGCGCTGTTCGTTGATAATATCTGCGCTTATTAAGCAAGGAGAAACCTAGCGATGAAAGCTTGCAGCTTTATTATACTACAATCTTCAACCTCTGTCTGGCGGTGCGATAGACGCCCCTCAATCCTGCAAAACAAGGAAAGTTAATAAGTAATAAAGAAACGAGTAAAGACAACGGCAATTTATGCTAGTAATATTCTATTCCGATAAGAAGGTGTGCAGTTCTTCCTCTAAACAATAGCACATGACATAAAAATATCTTTGTTATTACCTGTTTTGAAAATATTAACATTTTGCTTTAATGCATCTTACGAAATGGGCTGCGATGAGCAAAGAGTTACGTGTAATCACTTGTATGCAGATTAACTGCTTGTTACCCGAGGAGTCCTCATGCATGTTCTGATGTTCGTGGGGTTTTTAATCGTTTTAATTTTGCAAGCCATTCATGCCGAGAAACAAAACGCAGATGTCGGCATTTCACCATAATACAATAAAAAAAAAAGTGGAGAGAACTAGCCACGCATAATCTTAAAAACACTGGTCATATAGTTATGCTCTGGTTCTCAAACGTTCTTTGGAATTTAAGCGACCTGCCTAAAATAAAAGCATAAAGGCGATAAAGACACTTCCAATAACAATCGTGTACTGTTACATCTTTGTCTGGAAAGTAAATTCTACCTGTTTAGATAGCAAATTATTTAGTGAGTAACTTACACATTTTGTGAGAAGACAAATTGAAGTTTTTGTTCTTGTCTTTGTTGCTTCAGTATTTAAATTCGTTTATTAAATCCATTTTGAAATCACTGGTTATCCTTGCAATGTGATTGGCTCTAAGCGATGCGATTTATTCACGAACCGCACTATCTTTTGCTCTAAGTCGCATCCTTTTCTTAGCCAACGAGAATGGACAGTAAAACAAAAACAACCAATCAGATTTTTTTAGAAGGCTCTTTAAAATTAGCCAGTTACATTACAGGAAAATGAAAGACAAAAAAGCCATTGTTTGGAAAATTTGGCAACTTGGTTGATCGGTGTTTTTAGCCATCTTTGCTTTTTTTCTTAATGTTATGTTTTCATTTTGCAAAAACCTGCGTAAGACACATATTAAACTAGGCACGTGCATTGTTCTTCCCTGATGGTTCACGAGAATAATTTTGCTGGTCGTATATAGGCTTTTGTACATTATGCTAGCATTTTTTCGAGCATTTTAGTGAGGTAAAAACATTGAGCATTATTCGATAATGTACAAAAGCCTAAAGTTAAGTCTTCGTTTTCTCGTAAAAATAGTTTTATTTCTATATTCTGTGGAAATAATAGTAATTTTCCTGGAAAATGCCACTAAAATGTTCGAATAACGCTCAATGCCTTTGACAACCTAAGTGGTTCTTCATCAGAATATGATAGAGAAATAAAGCGATTTCCACCACCGTTCTTTTCTCGAACAGAACTAAATTCTTTCTTCCTTTCGTCAAAATGAGACCATCTCACCTATATTCTGTGTTCCTTGACAATTTTGGGTTTCTTTTTTAATTTGAACTGTTGCTTCCGTGATTCCTTATACGATTCAGTAGTCCTGATAGGCGGTTCACTGTTCGTGATGACGAACGTGATGGTCCTGTCGTAGCATAGTCTGACGATTCCACTTCCGAAGAAGCCTTGCTTTATTACTATATCTATCTATCTATCTATCTATCTATCTATCTATCTATCTATCTATCTATCTATCTATCTATCTATCTATCTATCTATATTATTCTTTTGACACAAGGGAAGATGAACGTCTCATTTTTTTTTGGCGCACGGTTTGCCTTATGATCTCATCACTGATCACAAAATGGTACGCCAAAATGGCCGTCCTGAAGACAACATGCAGAACACGTGAGCATGGCTGTAGAGAGAAGAACTGGTGACGACTCACAAAAATTAATTAAAACTGAACTGTGAAGAAAATAAAACTGGACTGTGAAAAATTAAAACTAGACTGTACAAAAATTAAAACTGGACTGTCAAAAGTTAAAACTGGACTGTGCAAAAATTAAAACTGGACTGTGAAAATTAAAGCTGGACTGTGAAAATTAAAACTGGACTGTGACCCTTCTGGGCCATCGTACTGACAAGAGTTAACACATCTAGTTGTTCTTCTCAAACTCATCAACAATTCTTATGATATGGCTTGGAGCGTGAGCAGGCAATATGAACCAAATCGCGCGCTGTGATTGGCTACCCGAGCGGGCAAGATGGAGCTATTTTGCCCGCTCGGGATTACCACCGTGTCCCGCGAGAAAAATTTTCCCTTAAGCTGAATAATAAAATTCCCTGTTGACCAAGCAAGAAGGCTAGATATTGGCCTCGTTCTTCTTTTTGCAAGTTTATAGACCTCGACTCGGTCTCGGTCCATAAACACGCAACAAAAAGAACTTGGCCAATATGCAGCCATCTTGACCACGCGCTTGGTGAATAACCCATATATCAAGTTAAAACAAAGGAATCATGACCGTGACAGAGCTTTAGATACTCAGTCTAATAGACCCTTTGCATAAATGGCGCCTAAATTTGAATAACAATACTTGGTACATCCTTAGCCTCACGTTCATGTTTCAAGACAAAGGAAATTTCACATGAGTGTGAGGCTATGGATGTACCAAGTATTGTTATTCAAATTTAGACGCCATTTATGCAAAGGGTCTATCAGCTTAGTTAGATTATACTTTTCTTTTACTACCTGTTTTACTTCTTCGTTTACTCCGTAGTTTTTGCTTCGTTTAAGAAGATACCAAAAATTCGAGACAGTATTTTATCGGCTATCCAAACACCTCGAATTTCGTCTGGTGTTTGATATATTACTTCTCACCACTACTTTCTCTCGTTAACATTAACGAGACTAAACGTATATCCAAACATTGACATGACACTTACGCTACCAGGACAAGGATAGAACCTGTCGAAAATAACTTAAGCTTCCATTCTAGCTTTACGTTCCTTTCAATCAACAACGAGCTAAGTGAGACAATTTTTTCATCTACTTGTAATTGTGTCCAACTTACCTTGTCACAACCTTTAAGGGAAATGTTTGGAGCGGGTTAGAAACCTCTTTAGATGTTTATAAAATGAAAAATTTTAAACATACATACAGTTAACTGTGTACTTTTAAATAGGACCTTTTTGGTTGCGACAATGGCCGGTTTCTTTGCAAGTATTTTCACTTCCGATGTGACGAAAGTGTGCACATCATGAAGGTTATACAATGTAGCTGATAAGAAAAATAATCTTGTATAAATAACTAATTCCGTCAGAATTTCGTAAATCCGGATCAAAACTTGAGAACCTCGTGCGTAATGGGGCTGGAAGTCTGACAAGCGGGTAAACACACTTTTATGTCCAACTGAGATTGTTTTCGATTTCTATCAAAACCAATAAGATTCAAAATTTCTAAGTAATAAATCAAACAATTACCTTATAAACTTACCGTATTACATTGTTAATCTCTTCAAGTTATTGGCACGGTAGGATCAGACTCAATGCTACATTAAACTGAAAATCAACAGTAAAAGCAGTCATAATGATGACCAAACAAAGCACTGAGCATGCGCATTGACAGTAATCATGATATTTTACTTGACTAAGTCCAATAGCTGTTAATTATTCTGGCAGCAGGTTGACAATTTTTCTGCGCAACAAATCGTTGATTATTTTGATTGGCAGAACAACGGCTCAAACAGTCCCTCATCCAAAAGTCACTGAGATAAATAAATCAATCAATCAATCAATAAATCAATCAATCATTTAGTCCATAAGCCCATCATAAATCAAGCAAGCAATCAGTCAGTCAGTTATAATTCGGTCAGTCACTCGGTCCAGCCATCTGTCCATGCGTCTGTCTGTCCATTCATCTCTCTGTCATTCCATTTGTCTGTCCGTCCGTCAGTAAGTCAGGCAGTCAGACAACCATTCAGTCAGCTAGTCAATCAAGCAGTCACTCAACCAGTCAACCAATCAATTAATCAATCAATTAATCAATGAGGAATTCACTCATGTAGGCAGGAAGTGAAAAGGAATTAGTCAGTCAATACTTCCCACAGTCATTCGGTAAAACACTTAGTTACGAGCAATTAGAGGGTAAAGTTGACAACAGTGTCACCATTGACTGCTCTACATACGTGTAGCTAAAATGATGTTATTAATATAACAAATAAAGAAGCTTAAGCCTTGTAATACACTGTGATAAAACACGGCGGGGCAAGATTTCCGTATAACTCCATACATTTATTATGCATGTTTTCAGTTGAAAAGAATCGCCGAAGGAGTGATTAAAAATTGTTAGTATATATCACACAAGTGAATAGTACTTTCGCGCGCGCTGATTAGCTAGCTTGGAGGTGATTAGCCAAGTACTATTCACCTCCGAGCAGCCGAACAAAACAAAATGGCTTCTGTCGGTGTATTATCATAAATAAAGTTACTCTTTGGGCCGCTAGTTATTCAGCTTGTGTGGTATATACTAAAACAATTATTCACCTCAGTGTCGGTGAAAGTGGTGGATATTTACCTCGCCGCTTCTCGGCTCGGTAATATCCACCACTATTCACCTCCACTTCGGTGAATAATTGTTAAATCTAAAAATCGTGAGCTGGCTTTGTTGGAAAAGCCCAGTTTTAAAGTCTTGATTATCGTTGTAAGAAACAAACGAAACAAAAATTTCAAGCGAACACATTCCACATTTCTCCACTAAACATTGTTATGCGAGGTAAGTTGTTCCCAGCCCGTACTCCTATGCCCGTGGCATGACGCCACTAATAGAATAATTTCTGTATGTTACCACTTGAATATCTGCGAAAAGTTGGCTAATTAAAGAGCAATTTGAAGTGTCTAAACAGTCCACCATGGGGCCGCCATAGAACAGAGGATATGATAGCGGATTATCTTCTTTGTTAGAATAATATAACCCTTAATTTGGGATCGATCATGGAGCTTGACAGTTGAGTATTAAAGCGGAAACAGAATGCAGTTGGTCCAAGGAACTCGATCCTTCATGGTCTGCGCAATCTTGACAAATTTAGCGTAGTTTTTTAATCGTTTTAATCCGTGTAAATCTTCCCCATCCTTAATCTTCTGTGTTCCTTTATGGTTTGCTATCTTCTCTTTGGTGTTTACCGTCTTTACAGGTCTCGCTCGGTTTAACCCTCGGACGTACAGGGGGTTGAGGGAGAGGAGGTGGATGCTACCACCCTATAAGTTCTTTTCAAATTTTGGAAGAGATGATATACTCTGAGGGGTTGAAACCTTCTGCCAGTAGTTGTCCATTCATCGTCTGCGAAAATTTTGATATATTATTTGTGTCTATCATTTTTGATGTAGCCATGGCAACCGACTCTTTCAGTCATGCAAGTTTTGCCAGCAATCAACTCTTTTGACATACTATTTGTATTTTTTTGTCATTTTTCACTGACATTGTGCTTTGATTTTGCAATAATTTCGGTTGTTTCTTGACTTTTGAAAAAGTAGTGAAATCGAAGACGACAGGTCACAAGACGTCATAACCAACAAAATGGCATCGTCTTGTTAGAGGGGACTTCGGGCTACCTAATCAACGTAAATCTATTTCGCTGTGCCTTAACAGAACCAAAACCCAAGGGAGAGGTTCCATCAGCCCCTCCCCTCTTGTACCGAGTTTGAACGTGGACAAAATTACTCAAATTACTGTACGTGAACGAACTCCTTTGCAAAAGAGCCTCTTCATCGAGATGTATAATGGAACATGATGGACCTTCTCGGCGATACGGCGGCCATTTTGAATTATGTTGTTTGAAATAGCTATTATGGTATGCCCACGGGGTAATCAGCCACTGTATCGGCGAAAAGGTCCATTGCGGTGCCTCAGGCCAGAGTGAGACCCCCAACCCGATGCATGCAATGTGCTGCTCCTATCAATTTCAGAGCCGCTTTGCTACTGGTCTTTCACTTTGGAAACAATATAATGAAGACGCCGGAATAACACAGTTGCTTTTACAACTGATGGTTAGTTTATTTCGCTTATGGTTAACAGAAATTGGAAATTAATTAGCATTGTTTTTAGAAGAATAAACTTAACTTCCATTGTTTAAAAAGGTAAAACATTTAACTTTCCTACAACATATTCAAGGTCTTACGATCATTCCGGGACGTAAAAAAATATCTCAAGAATTGTAGACTACTACAGCTTTCCGGCGACAAAACCAAGCACAAGTATGTCTTGGCCAGAGATCTAAAACAACAAAATCATGTTGCCAGAGAAGTTACTAAATCAAGTTATGATACGAACTCTTGCTCTCTTCTCAACTCGATTAGCTGGAATTACTTATCAGTTAGAAGGGCGAAACAAAAGGCAAATTTACGTACAGATGCGTTAATAAGCTCGTCCCAGTTGATCTTTGTAACATGTTCACTCCAAGAACATTGTCCTTTGATCTTCGCGATGCAAGACAAAAATTGTATTTACCGAAACTAAGAAATGACTACCTGAAGCGTAGCTTCAGTTACAGCGGAGCTTCTCTATATGTAACGACCTTCTAGAGTGAGGAACTTTGCACTACAAAATCTCTAGACATCTTCAACAGAAGCATTAATAGATGGTCTTCAGCATCGGACTCCCACAGGGCAAATATGTAAATCAGTAAATATAGAATTTTACATATGATACATAATGATATTTTTACCTTGAAATTCAATCATTCATTTTAGAGAATTTCACTTTCGTGGCTGAAATTGCTTTTCACGGCTAGACATCTTAAAGAGAAGCATTAATAAATGGTTCTCAGCATCGGAGTCCCACATAGCAAATATATAAACCAGTAAATAGAAAATTTTACATATGATACATACTGATATTTTTACCCTGTTTTAAATAAAGTTTTCATTCATTCAATCATTCATTCTAGAGAATTTCACTTTCGTAGCTGAAATTGCTTTCCACGGCTAACGGTTAAAAGTTTCCAGTTTTTACGCCTGACGGCTAAATTTTTGGCCTGGTTTTACCGCTACTGTAAATCCTCGAACAACTGAGTGTCTTTCCTATCAGCCGAATTTAAAAAAGCACTCCCCCCTCCCCGAATAAGCGCTCCCTTCCCCCCATTTTGTTGACAAGTAATGAGACAATAATGGATTTATAGTTTTCTTCATGTAGTATTAAATTTCTACATTGTTTCAGTTCGATGCCGCGATTTAAAGGATCAGCTTTTTATGCCAGGTGATGTTGTTGTTTTCTCGCAGATGGTGTATTAAAAACAAAAACATTATCATATCAATGAATCGAGGAAAAATTAGATAAGCACCCCGCCTCGATAAAGTACCCCCTCGAATAAGTCCCCCCCACCCCAGGTGTTCGCCAATTCGAGGATTTTTTTTTTTAACCCAATTCCGGAACCTTCTTAAAGGAGCTGCGTCACGGTTAAACGGTTTGAAAAATTTAGCCTAAATTTTTCAATTTCGTCGTTTGTAATCCGTGTCAATCTTCTCCATCCTTAACCATCCTTGTGCCCTTATCGTTTATTATTATGTCTTTAGTGTTTTCCTATCTTTCTAAAGTATTATTTTCAGGTTTCCTTCAATTTAAAGGTAATTTTGTCAATGGTCAAAACAACTCTAGATATCGTGACGTACCTTATTCGTACTAATTTTCGCGGGCACTTAATTTCGCGAATTTGGAACACGAATATTTCGCGAGCATTAAATTTCGCGATTTTGCAAAAAATGATAAATAAAGGGCATTTAATTTCGCGAAAATTGACAAAAGACAGACTAAGAAAACCGTTTTTTACTGAATGATCACTTAACGATTGATTTACAATTATGATTTGCAATTAGGTGATAGAAAAAGCGTTTATAATCAAACAAATCAAGCAAATACTGCAAATCAACCGATCAAATGCTACTGGAATATTGCACATTTACATTTATTGAACATTTTGATGACTGCATGAAAGATGTTTTTAAAGAGCGATATGTACAAGAAGAAGAAATGAGTGATTCGGATGAAAAAAGCGCTGAAGTAGAAGATAAATAGACTGATGACAATTACCATTTAGCTATAAACGCAGTTAATCATTGATTAAAGCAATTATAGAAGTGTATTAAATTTCGCGTGTTTAATTTTCGCGCATCTTAATTTTAGCGAGTCTTTAATTTCGTGATTTTTTTACAAATCGCGAAAATCGCGAAATTAAAGCCTCGCGAAAATTAGTACGAATAAGGTAGCCCCTTTAACAGTGAAAGTAACGAACAAAATTGTCAGTTCATTTCGTCCTCACTTTTTGCAACGAACCGAACGCAAAGATGGAAGGTAAAATTGTAATGTCATTCTCATATGGAGATTAGTAAAGATGACGAACTAGTTCTCATGAATGATTTCCAGATGTCTCAGTAGGACCTGGCATTTCTGTCGAGTACGACACAGAACAAACTACCCAGCTCCACAGGTTTTAGTTGATGGACATGATGTTCAGCTTCGCGTTGCGTGTCATGTCGTAGAAGTGCCCTCTTTGTTCCAAAAGCTTAGTTGGTGAGTCGAATTCCACGATTGATCCATTGTCAAGGACCATGACCCTGAAAATATGGACCAAAGTATCTCAATCTTAATTTTTGGTTTATTTACTCTTTCTTTTAAGAATATCGAAGACTTTTTAAGGAGCCACGTCACAGTCTAGCTTAAAATTAACTGTCTCTTTGGTACTTCATTTTCAGTTTCCCTTCAATTTATAGATAATTAATTTGTGCGTGGTCACAATAACCCATAATACCACAAAAACTTGGTACTGTTAGATTTTGACATTTGATTACCATTGTTTTACAAATGTATTGGAAAAAAACTTGAGCTTTTTTTTTTTATTGTTTTCATCTATGAGTTGCAACACCACACAACGTTGTGTTGCAGGTCAGCACCTCAATTCAGTACAAAAATTGGGGGCCAATATTGCAAATTTTTTATGATTTTAAATTTTTACCATGTGATTTACAATTTGGGTTTTGAAACATTACACCAGTGTACACTACCATGGTTGAGGACAAAAAAATGAAAAAAAGATATGAGGTTTTGTGCTTACCTGTTTCGGTGCAAACACGCTTGTGTTTTACTTTTTTGGAGGCTGGCCTTAGCCCCGAAGGTTCCTGGAGCAAAGCACAAGCTCTGTGAGAATTATTAAAAATTGTGTTTTTTTTTAAGAAAAGGAATGAATCAGAAGAGATTTATTTGTAATTAATTTGCCAATAAAAAATTTACAGGTAACATTCGATTACCAAAGCAATCTTGAGATGAAGAAGCTTTCGTGATAAAAGGGGATCAATAAGTGACCACTGTTGGTTTGTTTTGGGTTGGCCTTGGTTCCCAAAATTTAGGCTGGAATTTTTTTGCATGTGGCCCTTCATATTCGAGTTTATTGAAAAACATCACCCCTGTATTTTTTTTTTTTTTTTCAGGTAATTTTGGAGGGCAACAAACAAAAACAACCGAAAATTGT